>JAMCCL010000750.1:0-18504 GCA_024516035.1 Bactericera cockerelli
CAGCCGTTTGGAAATTTTTTAAAATGTAGTTTTTCGTTTTTTCAAAATTGTAGTGGTTTTTCTGATGTGCTAGTGCTAAGAGTATTGTCGTATGACCGATTTTTCCCCATTTCGGCGATCAATATTTTTTTAATTATCAAAAAAAAAATCTGATGGAATTTTTTATTCAAACCTGTTTTGATTTGTTGTAACCCCAAAACTTTGTTTTTTTGGGGGGGTAATACCTATGTGAATTGATTTATCAGATACTATTGGTATCATAATTACATAATTATTTTCTGTAGACCCTGGAGTCCCTTTGAAATGGAGGGTTTTTCTTAGTTTCCCTAGGGGAAAAATAAATGGTGAATTTTCCAAACGAAATGTAGAGTTCATAAAAAAATGCCAGGAAAATATGTGGTGGGTTCTTCTATCATAAACAATACAAATTAAATAAAAAATATTTAACCGACTGCCAACTTCTAATGAAATCCTGAAAAAAAAAAAAGAAAATTTTTGAAAAAATGAATAAAAATTTTATTATTTTTTTAAATTTTTGGGGTTAATCAAAAAGGTTTTTAAAAAATAAACATTTTGTCTGAGTATGTTCAATGAGAAACGATTGAAGGCACGTTTAGCTCATGGGTAGTTTTTTCCCATGGGAAATCCCCCCGGGTCCGAACCCAGAGACAGCAAATCAGTTCCGTCAATGTTGGGGAAGATTTCAGGTTTTCTGTAGGTCATCAATTGCCAACAGGTTCTTGCTACCAGATTTGCTATCTTGCGTCCCCCACTGGTATTTCGTTAAAACTATGTTTTTCACGTGATCCCAAATGTTCCTGTTGGCAGCCCCATATTTTGCCAAAATGCAAATCTGCCATTTCAGCATCCGAATAATAATTATTATTAACTTGTACTAAAAAAAAATCAAGAAGTTTAAAAATAACATTTTATGAAAAGCAGAAAAATTGCTTTAAAATAACATCGGAAACAAACAATCATTCATTTGAGGCCTTTTTTTAATTCCAAGGAAAATATTACAAAATAAATAGCTAATTACTCTTTGAGTACAAGACGACCTTTCACGGTCAAACTTTTTTGATTTTGAAAAATCATTTTTTGAGACTTTCCCGGTTCGTTTTCCCAAAGATCACGTGATAAAAATCGAAAAATTATTTTTTAGCATCCTTGGGGGGGGCCGCCCAAATTTTATCAAACTTGCCCAGTCTGTGCCATAATTTGCCCGGGGAAAAAATTGAGTGTTTCAAAGGTAAAAAACTACTGAGAATTTTTTTTTTTTTTCGGTGTCCAAAAAAGATGCCAAACCAAAAAACGTAAAAAACAAGTATGAGCTAGAAACATCGAAATTTTGTTGGTTTCTGCAGAAATGTTCGAATCAACCCCTCTTTAAAAAGGAAAAAAGTTCTGACCCGAAGAATAAGCCAAAGTCGGCTTTTTCAAAAATTGGGAAAAAATCACTTTTTGGGGTTATAAAAGGCGAATCCGAAAAAAAAGGATTGCGATCCGGCCTGGAAAAGTCGCAAATCAACATTAAGGGTGTAAACGTTTTTTTTGGGGCCCCCTGTATAAACCATTCATACATAAACTTATACCCCACCGGATTCGAAATGGGGTGGGTGGTTTGGAACCCCGGGGGGTGCAATACGTATCTCTTTATTAGGTCATTTATAGTTTTGGAATTAATTGAGACACCAAAAGGGCTTTTTTAGGTTTCTTTCTTAGAAAAAACAAGAGTTTGTACAATTTTTTAACATTTTTGAAGAATTTTCATGGACGGGACTCTTAAAGGAGACTGAGTGGTGCTTTTTTGGGGGAGTCCCCAAATTTTGAAAGGGAAGATTTCCTAAACCCAAGTGTTGTGAAAAATTTGGGTTTTTTGTGTAAATAATTTTTTTAAAAATTTTTCCCCGTAGGCCATTAAAATCATTTATTAGTTAATTTTTAATGTGAGACTGGTATTAGTAAGTCAATCACGGTAATAAGAATATGAAGAAATTAAAAAAATAAAATTGATGCAGCTTTAGGCATCATTGGTTTAATTTATCTGAAATTTGAGGTATGAATACAGTGGCTGAATTTCAGAAAAATTGTTAAGGTTTGCATTTCATGTTTTTTTGCATTTAATTTTTCTTTAGTAATTCTGAAAAATGAAATAAGTCATTGAATTGGTAAAAATTTTTGTACAATGTTAAAAATAACAGGCATCTATAAATCGAAAAGGGAAAAGTTTTTTTTGTTTAGAGTTTTTTGGACTTTAGTATTTAGGTAATTTGGATTTTTTGCTATTCAAAGTTATCTATTTGTGTTAATCATTTCGTGATGTCATTACCCAAACTCGCTTTCCCAAAATCTTTGCTGGACTTGGGACTTGAACCACCGACCTCCCGGTACAAGTTTACGATAAAACTTCTGAGGTGGGTTATCTTTGACAATTATTTTTAGAAAAAGTAGGTATTTTAATAGATAAATCAAAAAAAACGTATTAAATATGCATAGTATCTGATTTTTCATGATATTTTTTGGGGGTTGCCCTTTCAACGGGTAAACTATAAAGCGGGGGTTTTAGCCTCGATTCACAAAAAGGGGACCAACCAGTGACCACATTAACTTCATAAGCCTGGAAAGGCCAGATCACGAGGGTTTGAATTTGAAGGGCCCCACCATCCTTTCCTAACCTCCCCGAACGTTGCTAACTTTAGTGAAAACAACGAGAAAATGATTCAAGTCCATCGACAATGGCCTCCTCATTCAGCATGACAAAAAAACAAAACCAAAAACAATTTCCTGACTTGACGGTAAATTTTCGTCAGTTTTAAACATCATCAACATTCCCCTAACAGCTATCAACTACAACAAGAACAAGACAAAAAGGTTAGGAGGAAGAGATTCCCAAGGCAAAAACCCCCGCTCTTTAGTTAGGAATTTTTATAAATTTGTTATTCGTCTTTCTTTCTTTTTTAAATTTCTGTTCATACTTTTTGTCTTCTTGTCGGTTTTAAAAAGGTCCTTATTAATAAAGTAATTAATAATATAAAAAACCCCAAAAACAACAGTGGGTAACATCCTCAAGCAAGTTTATATTGACCATAGGCCCACATTCAAATACAATACCCCTTCATAATATTCTTCAGCGGGTATAGGTATATAGTCTGTTATGAGTAGTGAGTGTCATCTAGTGCCCAAATTAGCTCCCGGTTTTGCCATCATTTCTAATGCCCGGGGAAAGTGTCCCGCTTCCCCTTGCCCTAGCGCCAAGGTCAAGATTTAAACCAGACCCGGCTTTAGGAAGCTTTTTGGGAATGAGAGGCCGGCATAAAACATAATGTCAAATCGGGTTTTTAGTGGAGAGCCGAACTCCAAAAAAACCACCTATGTAAAGTATTATTTGTAACATCCGTGGTTTAGTTGGGGGGTTTTTTGTGGCTATAACGTCGCTTTCAATGCAGGGTCGTATAATAACAGGGTTTTACCCTCTTTCGTGGAAACTCACAAAAGAGCAAGTCAAAATAAACTCGCCACCCTGTGATTGAGCCCGGGAATAGCCACATCACGAGGAGGGTTCGAATTTAAATGGTCACCCATCCAAGTCCTAACCTCGTTGGCGTTTGCTTAATTCAGGACAGGATGGGCCTCTGTATTAAAAAAGGTCACGAAAGTAATGAAAAATCAATTTTTAATTGTGGAGACCCCGGGAAAACTCCCAAAAACAACGCCTAATGTTAAATTAAAATTTAAATAAAATTTGATTTAATATTGGTGTTTTTTACTTCATTAGAAGGGAGCGGGGAAAGGGGAAATGATGAAAGTAACACCTCCCCTCCCCTGCTCATTTCTATGCAAATTCTCTTTCTCTTTTTTAGACCCTTTTTTGGAAGCAAAGCAGTAGAAGTAGAGTTGATCAGGTGTCACAAGTTCATAATCGAGACACCCCATTTTACGTAAATGAAGTAAAAGGCAGGGAAGTAACAGGGGGAGTGAAGGGGAGATGAGCAGGTGAGTGAGGTGTTAGCTTCTCGCTGCCCACTTCCCGCTCAAAATGTAAGTAAACACACCATATAAACAGCGGATGTAATAGATTGGTTCTGCTATTTTTTGTGTTCCATAAAATTGAGTTGATGCTTTTTTAAAACACCTTAAATGGGCGTGGCAAAAGTATAAGGTGCGAATGACTTTTTTTTTAAACAGTCCATTTGGGTACTTTTTTTTTAACCAAGCTGCTTTAACTATGAAATACAACTAAGTTGTGAATTCCTATAGTTTCTGTTGAAAAAAAACAAGGAAAAAATTAAAGCAACTCGATAATTGTCATGTAACGTCGTTTTTTTTACACAAAACGCAATCTGTGATTATCCCCACGAGGTTTAAAAAAAACGTCTTTTAAATTTCGTCCTTCTTTTAAAAAAGTTGTGAATAACATTTTTTTTTTTTAATTTGCCCTAAGTCAACAACTTCCCCAAGGAAAAGCCCATTTGCGTACAAGTTACGAAACAATTGGTTTGGGGTTTTTCAAACTTGATTGACATTGGTCAGGGACACTTCCCGAAAGGAGAAACACAACATTATAATGCGAAGGTGAGAGTTCAAAATTCACAAAAAGGGGAAAAAATGTTCAAAAAGAAACGCACAAGAGCAACTTTCAATGACTTTTGTATTTTTTATATCTAGATCATACCTGTAGTACTGAACAAAATTATTATAAAAAAATTTTTTTGGTAAAAAAAAATTTTAAAATTAGTTATGCTAATTTAGCATAATACCAAATTTGAAAAATGGTTAATTTTTTTGTACTAAATTATGCATTATTCTTGAGGAGACGATTATTTATTTTTTTCATAAATTAAATTATTAAAAAAGTGATGTATAATTATTTAAATCTTTATTCACTTTTAAAAAAAATGTCAATAGGGTAGAAAAAAAAACTATTGTCCCAAAGTTATTTTTTTTTTGTTCCTTTTAAATTTCCCCTCTAAAAAACCAAACTGAAAACAACAGGTTATTTTTAACAAAACAGGTTTTACTTGGATTTTAGGGGAAAAAATTGTGAGGGGCCCTTTGAAAAAACAAATATGCATTTTTTTATTATTTATTTAAATTTTATTTTATTTTAAAAATTGCGAATTAAAAAAAAATATTAAAACCCTACAATTGACATTCATTCACATAAAAAAGCCACAAAATAAAAAAAAGTTTTTTGAAAAAAATTGGCTTTTAATTTATTGGTAAATTTCAATACCAAGAACTAAAATTACAAATTAAATTACTAACATTTTTAGCAGGTACCCATGGGAAAAAAAACCTTTCAATTTATTTTACAAAAAGCTTTAAAATTTCAGTAAAAATAAAAAAAAGGGATTAAAAAAAATTTTTAAAAAATGAATTACATCTAAATTAAAAACATAAAAATTTCAATAAACAAAATAATACTGGGATTAAAACAAATTTTAAAAAAATGTATTATTCTAATTAAAAAACATAAAATTTAAAAAAATAATACGGGGATTAAAACAAATATTTAAAAAATGTTTTACATTAGATTAAATTTTCTTTTTTTAACAGAATTAACACCCCCGACTTTGGTTTAGCATTTTTGCCGATTCAAAACCAGTTTACGATCCGCCC
Source organism: Bactericera cockerelli (assembly GCA_024516035.1). Classification (NCBI taxonomy): domain Eukaryota; kingdom Metazoa; phylum Arthropoda; class Insecta; order Hemiptera; family Triozidae; genus Bactericera; species Bactericera cockerelli. Next base: position 5,620 of record JAMCCL010000750.1, read on the forward strand.
CCCAACCGATTTACCCTCAAGACGGTTGGAGACGATTCCAGAGGCTTGGGGGTTTGGTTTTCTGGCTCTGCGGGAGCTTGGTGAGTAAGAAACCGGGTTTTCCTGCGAGGAGCAAGACCAGATGGAGGAGGAACCGGTGGGAGGGGGGGGGAGGGGGAAAGGAGGGTGGGGTGTTAGAGGATACAATAAAGAAGAGTGGGAAACAAAAAGAATAGATGAAGAAGAGAGGAAGAGGTGCAGGTGGAGAAGGAATTTTGGGAGGGAAGGCGAAAGAAGGGGAAAAGAAAGGAGGAATTTGTGGATGCGCTAGATATGTGGGGTGAAGAAACGAAAAGAACGGGCATTCGAAAGAAGGAAAGAAGGTAAGTTTGATCCCAGCGGGAGGAAAGTTGAAAGAAAGCAGTTAAAGATAAAAAAAGTTGCAAAAAAGAACAGTGAGAAGAAAATGTTGCAGGATAACGGGGCAAAAGGAAAAGTTGTAGGCATATCAGACGAAGAAGAAAATGTTGCGGGGAAAAAGAATGGAGAAGGAAGAGTGTAGCCAGAACAACAAGAAAAAATTATGAAGAAGAGAACTAAGAATACAGAGAAAAAGGAGAAAGAGAAAAAATACCAGAAGAAACAAGAATAAGGTAATTAAAGAAGAGAAAAAAAAAACTAGGAGGATGGTATTAGGAAAATTTTAAAAAAAAAGAAAAAAAAAAAAGAAGAAGAAAAGGGGAAAAAAGATAAAAATGTAATTAATAAAAAGTATACAAAAATAAAACGAAAAAAGAAAAGAAGAAAATGACACAAAAAAAAAAAAACAAGCAAGATAAAATAAGGATGAGTGAAGAAAAAGGGGGGAATTGAAAGATCAACAGAAGGGGCCAGATCATTGACATAACCCCCGGGCTGCACTCAAAGACTCAAAGACACCTTACTGGAGGATCTGGAGAGCATCGGGTTTCCTGGTTACATCTTCCCCCCTCAAAAAACAGAAACAGAATTATGTATGGTAAGTTATACTCGTACATATACATATTTTTCATTTTTATTTTTTAAGGTATTACACGAATAGGTGTACTTAATTACCTATGTTACGAGATAGTATTTTAAAAAATAAAATAATATGCATTCTCGAGTAATCTATCCACCGAGATGCCCCCCAGTGCCCAGGACCCCCAGAAGGTAAAACCCAGGGGTTGGCTGGGGTTTGTGTGGACAAGTATGATATGGAAATGAACATTGAACATTAGTTTATTACTAAAAATGATTGTGAATTTGGGTTATGGGTTTACAACTACTGCTTTTTTTAATATAATATATTATTTTATTTCACAAATTATGGTCTGACATATAATTATGAAGACCCGTCACAAAAAACAATTAAAGAAATTATTTTGAAATTAGAAATCAAGGGGGAGAAAATGAGATTCGTGTAGAGACTTTTATTTTCTATTTTCCCCAAACAAAGGTAACTTGTAAAAAAAACCAAAAAATCGTTGGTCAAGTGACACCTAAATGTTCTGTAAAAATAACCCCCAAAAAAAGAGGTTTTAAAGGAACATACAAAATTTTAAAAAAAAAAAAGTTTTGTGCATGTTTGCAAGTGGTTAACGCGAGTCTGGTAATCCAGGGAGCGTAGGGATCCGTTGGTTTTAATCCCACCCTGCATGAATTTTTCCTTTTTAATTTTTGTTTGTGGAACATAATAATAAGACGCTTGAGGGTTATTGGAGAAAAGCTTTGAGCATTAAACCCCGCCCAGTGGTTACCTTCATAAAGAGTGTTATTATTTTTATTAAATTTTCGACCCAAAGAGGGATAAGAATCATATAGAAAGCAAATCAAGTTAAAGGTTTCTTTACAATTATTTTTTGGAAGGGCTTTGCTGGCGGAAACAAACACCCCGGAAAAAAAACATGCCCTGCCACTTTTTTTTGAGGTATTTTAAAAATTTCTCAATCTTCTTTAATGACCACTATTCAACAAAAACCCCAGGGTTTTTTCTCTCAAAAAAACTCTTTCATTTTTTCCCTTGAAAGGAAAAAAACACACAAATAAGCGGACTTGTGTTTCATCCGAACTCTTTGGGGGAAAGTACCGGACATTAAAAAACATGTTGATCGGCTTGTTAAAAATTAAATAAAAAACAAAGTAATAAAATGTAAAAAAATTACCAGAGTAATCCTTAAATGTACAGGCTTTAAATTTGTTTGAGTTCTTGTAACATAGAATAAATGGACAGTATAAAATTTACTAACCCAATTTCATAGTAAAAAAAAAAACTTAATGCCATAAATAAAACAAGTAAGAATAAGAAGAACAGTTTTTTTTTTTAATTTAATTCCCAAAAAAAATTTAATTGAAAGAAAAACTCTTTTTAAAACTTTCTCATTAACAAACAATAAAAAAAAAATGGGTTTGGGGGGAAGAGCTCAAGTAATTTGAGAACCCGCCATTAAAGCCTAAAACAAAAAAAAAAAAATTTTTTGTTCCCCCTTTTGGGAAAAGACAGAAAAGAAAAAAAAAAAAAATTTAAAACCATCCCGAAAAATTTGAAATCATAATTTACAACAAAAAACGCATTTTCAACTTTTGAAAGGGCGGTGGTTCGAGTTCCAAGCACGTCGAATTTAAAAGACATGCAACTTTTAAAAATTTAACAGTTAAAAAAACCCAAAGGGGGCTATGCAAAAGTTCCCGCGTGTTAGCCAAGGCAACGGGAGGTTTGTAATGACTGTTGCAATATTAAAATAAGCTCAAAGTTGTCATTGATTTCAGAAAAAATCAGGGTCTAAAATGGATATTTTTTTTGAGGAGGGGGAAAAACCAGCCGAAAAACGTGGGATCGACATGGACCGCCCGGTTCCAAGGCGCCTAATGCCCACCCTAACTAAAAACCCCCGGGTCCTCATCAATACTAAACCATTACCCTTGTGGGACTGTTAAAAAAAATAATAAAAAATTCGTCTTATTTTTACTGCCGATTTAAAACTTTAAAAACCCTTATTCCGCAGTAAGTAACAATATTATTAATGTGGAAAAAAACCCAAAAGGGAGGATAACTTGTCATGTCCCCCGGGTGGGTTTGAATCCCAACCTCTGGAATTTCTGGATTCACAAGTGGAAAAATCTGGATTTCCCCCTTTACCCTGAGTACCGGGACAGACTAGGATTAGGTAGAGAAAATAATCAAATATCCTGACGTTCCACACCCTTCCCACTACCAGAAACCTGCGACCGGAAAAAAACCGTGGGGGTATGTGGCCACGGCTGAAACCTTGACTTGAGGGGTTCCCAGCCCGGCCTGGGGAATCTTTGTTGTAATCTATTTTTTTAAATCTTTCAATTGAAGCCCGTGGAATACCTAATTTTTGCATTTCTGTCTCATTGTTTCACCCTTTGGAGACCTTTCTAGTAAAACCCCCCTCTCTCTCTCCTTCTCTCTGTCACTCCCAAAATGCAAAATCTTGGGGCAGGAGTGTAATGCAAGTCCGAGACACAAAAGTTAACCCGAAAAGTACAAGACGGTGTTTCCGTACAATTTTTCGAGGGGGAAATAAAGTGTTCTCTTGGAAATCCAAGCCGAATTATGAAATAGTATTACAACAATTACTTTTTCTACCACCTGGGTTTTTTTAATGTATTTTCTTTTTATAAAATTTTTAAAATTTTTTATTATTCATTTTCATCATTACATTTTACCATTTAAAAAACATACCTAACAACATAAAGAGTGTATATCGAAATGCTTTTAAAAAAATAAAAAAAAAAAAAACAAGATTGGGCCCGAACGTCCATCAAGTTGGACCGGAGGGGCTGTGATCCCCCTTTTATATTCGGCCTTTTTGGGTTAGTTTTAGAAAGAGACCTTTGAATTAAAGTCACAGTCAGTCACACTAGCAGGAAAGACACTGAATCATGAAAAAACCAAAACTTTAGCTATAAACCCATTTTTTTTTTTTTTTTACTCCCGTATAACCTATTTTTTTTTCTTCTTTAATCTAACTTAAAAAGGTTCCTCAGAAATAACAATACCTACCGATATTAAACTTTTGAAAACTCAGTTGTAAGGAATGTTTACCGTCTCAAATGAACCGAAGGTAAAGAGTTTTTTTTCTTTTTAAAAAAAAATTTTTTCATTAGTTTGGCCAGGAGAAACCCTAAAGGGTAAAAGTGCATGAGTAATACAAAACTGTTCACCTTGGCCATACAGAGGTCCCCCGGGACCAGCTGACGGCACGTATCTGGGTTCCACACTCTTAGGGCGGGAAGTATCTCGCGGTTTCCCACACCTACTAGGACAGGCAAGTACTCGCAGTTTCTACACTCTACTAGGAAGGCAAAATATCTCACAGTTCCTACACTCTACAGGCAGGCAAATTCTCAAGTTCCAACCCCTACTAGGGGCAGGCAAAAGATCTTGCAGTTCTTCACTCTAACTTTACAGGACATATTTTTCCTAAAGATCTGAAAATTCATAGCTTTTAGAATTTTTAAACCCATAACCTTTCTAAAAATTTTTTGTTTCAATTTCTGACTGCAAGGGCATTGGAAACCTCTTGATAAAAAAAGAGCTTACCCCTTGATCTAATGATGGTTAAAGTCTTCATCAAAATTATGTTTTAATTTTCTTTATGGGTGGTAGTTTTTAGTTCTTAGTTAGATGTACTTTTACCCCTAAAAAGTATGACTTAACAAAGTGTTAGCTATCCAAAATTCTACAAGGGCTAAAAAATTTCTTTAAAAGATCCCAAGGTTTCTTGGAATAAGAGTTTACTCTTTGACAGTAAAAGTCCCGTAAAGGGCATTTTTATGTTTGCTATCAAATGACTTTGCTGAAAGTGTTAACTGCCAAAAGCTGTTTGTTTATATTATAATTTATGTTTATCGGCCTTAAAAATAAATTTATTTTTATTCGTGTTAAATGCGGGGATTAGTATAATATTTTAAAGTAGTTTGAAAAATTTATTAAAGTTTGGTAAAATAGTACCTATGCATTACCTATGACCCAGGCAAAAGTTTTTCCCCAATGATGTTTATTTCTGAATAAAGAGCTAAGGTGAGTCAAATTAAATTTTTTAGCAGCTTGGTTTAAAACCTTGCTAGTTAATTTTTTTCGACATTACCCAACCAAGAAGGTCTAGACAAATTACGATATAAGTTAGGCCTTAAGTAGGGAAATAGTTTTCCACACTATGTATGTTTTTAGGTATAATGTATAGGGTTGTGTCTCTTGGGTTTTAGAAAGTTTTGTCACAGATTCGGCTCTGGTTATTAAAGGATTCAGGGGTCTATTTTACATTGGATTTTTAAAGATTGATCTTCAAATAATTCAAATTGGGAAAAAGGAAAGGGCCTTTAAAAAATGGATCAGATAAAGCATAAATTGCACTACCCTAAATATTTTTTATGGTTGTTAATTATTTGATAAACTTTTATAAAACTTCAGTTGTAAATTTTAACACTCACTTTCGTGTAACACAACTACTCGAACTGTTTATTAAATCTACGCTGGAACCCACCTTGAACCCGACCTCTAGGTTACAATCCGCCCCTCTTATCTCAAGCAAAAAATTTAATAAATTTTCTATGGTAAATATAAATGATAAAGATTTTTTTGCCAATGTAGCATTTTAAAATAGTTACAAAGATGCTTAATGTAACTGTAAAAAACTAGCCTGTTGCCTGGGGTCTCCTATAAGAAGTTGATTATTAAAAAAAAAAATCAATCAAGTTTTATTAACATAAAAGTTTTTATGATGTGCTGCTTGCAACTAAAACAAAGCGTTTCAAGTACTGTGATAAATTTTTATTGTTATGACGTTGTCTCCATGATAGAATAATATCACATTTCTACTTTATACTATAAGGTATAAGTCACCCCTTTAAATTTTTAATACAAGCTCTAAAAAAAGAAAAACAACGTTGATTTCCTCCCCTTTGGGGTTTTTGTAACATAATTATAGTCCTGGGGTTTTCGCTAGAATCATGGGACTTATTAGTCCTAATTGGGGGTATAAGTAAAAAAAAGGCGTAGAATGGGTTACGTAGGTACCGATCATGTCATTAAAAAGTGGCAAAAAAATGTCCCCTATTTTGAAAGGGGGCATAATTATGTTTAAATGAAACCCTCCCCTGACCTTTAATAAGTTTGGGAAAGGGGTTTTTTTCGCCAAGAAAACCAAGATTTGGGGGGAGAAAATAATTGGCAATGGATAAAGAGCGATTGACAATATCCGCATGCTCTTGCTTGGATTAGAAACTTTTTAGCACCTAGTTTATGCTGTCATAATGATAAGGACCTTTATTTGTAAATTAATGAGGTACTTGAAAATACATTTCCATGTAAAAAGTCAAAGTAGGGTATGCTTTAGTAAGACTGGCATTCAAAGACAAATCGTAAAACAACCCCAAGAATCCGATTCAGATAAATAGAAAAATGCGCGGATATAGGGGGGGGCCTGGGGGCACGTTTCCCCCCCAATTTTTTTGGTAGCTGTGTTTCTCAAATTTCATTAACCAATCCCGTAAAAAAAAAAAATCTAATGAGTTGGGGGGCACGGGCCCCAAAATAATTCCCAAAATTTTAAGACTAATCTCGTAAAAAAAAAATTCAAAAGTTAGGGGGGCCGGCCCAAAAAAAATTCCCAAAATTCTAAGACTATCCGTAAAAAAAAAAATTCAAAAAGTTAGGGGGGCACCAAACCCAAAAAATTCCCAATTTAAACTAATCCGTTAAAAAAAAAAAAAATCTCAATAAGTGGGGGGGGGGGGGGCACCCGGACCCAAAATAAAACCCAATTTAAGACTAATCCCCTAAAAAAAAAAGATCCCAATAAGTTAGGGGGGCCGGGACCCCAAAAAAATTCCCAATTCTAAGATAAACCCCTAAAAAAAAAGTTTTCAAAAAGCTAGGGGGGGATGGGGCCCAAAAAATTCCCAATTCTTAGCCAAAAAAATAACTAAAAAATAAAGTTGTCAAAATCCACACAGATTGTCCGAGAAAGAAATTTTTTACTAAGGTCCATTTGGATCAGGATATATCTCTAGGGTTCAGCTTTTACAGGGGTAAGGACAAAAAGTAGATGGGTGAGCCAAAAAAGTCACATTTTTCGACCAAAAATTACATTTTTTCAAAAAATTTATCGCACGGCGCGGCGCCACGGCGGGGGGTATAACTAAAAAAAGAGAAAGTTTTAAGCAAGGGTTCAATTTTTCTTTAGTATAAAAATCACGAAATTTGATGAGCCGTTTTGAGCTAGTTGAGTAAGGACAAAAAAATGGATGGGAAAACAAAAAGTATTTATTTTTTTGGCCCTGAATGACATTTTTTTCGAAATATGTTTTGGGGGGCTATAACCAAAGCGAGAATTTTTTTTGCAAGGGTTGGATCTTCATTTGACTAATGATCGCAAAATTTGATGACCCCTTTCCCAGTAAGGACAAGAAATGGATGGGTGAAACGAAAAATTTTGACATTTGTGTGTGTCTGTGTGGGGATGGGTTGCGAAGCGGCTTGCTATTTAGGTATATTTTTTTTCGATTGTCCCCCCCCAGTCAAGAGGGCTTTTCCCGCGCATGAATAGTAATTGAATTAATAATGAAAATTAGGAGAAAAATCAATAGGTGTTTATAAAACCCGATGGAAAATAGTAATTAAATTAAAAAGATAACTAGGAAAAAAATAAATTTTGGGTATATTATAGATAATCTTCCCCGTAAATTAAATCGAATATAAAGGTCTGATTATTTTTTACAAACCAATGCACTTTAGACCCCAAATTTTTACTAAAACCTGAAAAACATAAGAAACAAAATAGGTTACATAAAATTTATTAAATAACTAAAACAATATGAAAAAATAGATACTAGATTTTTTGTTGTTTTTTTTTCACAAAAATGAATTTCAGTCTTTAGGAAACCCCAAACGCTGCTTAGTCATGTCCAGAAAAAACACAAACTTTGAAAATAATGTGACAAAGGGCCACAATTTTAAAAGCTTTATCGTAGAAAGAAAAATATTTAAACAGAAGAAATACTTCTGTGAAAATGGAAATTTAAAAAAAAGTTTTATTTAGTAGAATATTCAGAAAAAAGAGACAAATGAAAAAAAAAAAATAGCAAAACAAAAAAAAAAAAGAAACAAACAAAAAAAGAAAGGGGAAAAAAAAAAATGTTTGTTTAAAAATTTTTTTCTGACGGGGGCAATTTTCTGTCCCCAAGCTCAAAATTACTTTTATACCCCGGTTGTTATCAATATAATCTTTAATATTCAAATGTATGCAAAAATTTTACTTAGAGTTAAGTTCCTACTTTTATTTATTTTACCTTTTTTTTAAGAAAACAAGAAGTGGAAAAAATAAAAAAATTAAAATTTAATTGGTATAATACCTAAAATGTCTATGAAATAAACGTCATTAGTGTAATGATTCAAATTTAAACCCAAACAGTAATTTGAAATGAGAACTGCATTCCAGTGTAATTTGCAGATTGAAGAAATTTACGACTGCACCCAAATCTAGAAAGGAAAATTTGAATTTTCCCAAAAGTATATTAAAAAGAGAAAAAAAAGTTTTTTATTAATGAAATTTGAAAAAAAACAATTTTCACAGTATTCTTTTGGGCTTGTAGTTTTGGGGGGCTGTTGAAATTAAATACCTAAATAATCTTCAGAAAAAATAATTTCGCAGTAAAAAAATTCTCTTCCAAGTCTTGATCAAAAAATCAGAAGTATGTTCGATTCCCACTGCGCAAAAAAATTCAACCCAATATTTAAAATTTCACAGAAATTTTTAACATTAACTTACCTTAATTTTTATTTTCAACACATCCTTTACGATTGTAATCAGTCTATCTCAGGCAAATCGTCTAAAATATTAAAGTACCTCCTGGTCAATATAAAATATTTTTTTAAAATTCCTTCATCACAAAAAGTCTGCACAGCAACACTCCTAATAAATTCTCATTTAAAGAATAACTTGGAAAAAAGCTCATCCTGACTAATGTTTTGAAAACCATACAATAAATACCCCAGCTTTATTCCATGTATCTCAGTTCAGGTTTTGTGTTTTGCCTTGATTTTTACAATTACATTTAGGTCGTGGGGATTTACCTGGTGTAAAGGCGGCACATGTTTTCAAGGTGTGTTGTTTTAATTTTTTTATGTATTGCATTTTTTTTTTCCCACACTGCCACAAAATACCGAACTTCATTAACGGAGCATTTGAGATTACAATAAAATAGAAAAATTTCCCAAAACAGGACTTTTCATTCGTTTGGTTTAAAAAAAAACGGGGGCAAATTAAATTTTTTCCTTTCATCCTTAAAAATTTTAAACAAAAAAAAAAAAAAAAACGCTTGCATACGGTTTTTGCAACCTGGGACATTTTTATCTTTATATTTAAGGTCCAAAACCAATGACCAAATTTGTATTGTCGCATGACAATACCTTCTCTCTTCTCTCCCTCTACAATTCAATACTTCGCATTGTGCGCATGACAACACACTTTTCCCCCCCCTTTTCTCCCTTTACAATTCAATATTTCGTTTCATAATATCGTTTCATAATATCGTTCATAATTTCTTTTTCTAATTTCGTACATAATTTTTTGGGTTTGTGCCAAGCAAAAACTGAAAATGTCATATAAGAATTAAAATTTTAAAAAAAACGATCAAAAAACTAAAAATTTCAAAGGCATAGAAAATATTCTGTGTGCTTTGTCCTGACTTCACAATTATTTATGTTTTTTTAAATTTGGGAAAGCCCCCTCGCCAGTTCTACTCGATGACTGACAAATAGCGTCATTCATCAGATTTTACATTACACGAGCAGCACCTTTTTACCCTTTAGGAAACGACCTTGAAAAGACTTTTGCTTGGGTATTGTTGGTCACAGTTTTTCCTCTTTTTTTTGTCTTTCTACTGGGTTTTTTCTGTGCGTATGTGGTTGGTCTTAAGAGTTTTATGTCTTATTTTTTTTGGTGCCAAGTGTATTTTCAAGTATGTTTTTATATTTTTAATACGTGTTGTAGGGTTTTTGAAGTATGCCCCGTTTTGTTGTGGTTCTGTTTGAATATGCCCTTTTTTTTTCGTGTGCCTTTGTGTAGATTTTCGAGTAAAAAACTTGGGTTTTAGCACATAAAGTTTTGATGTCAGAAGACGATCAAGTCCCATTGAAAAAGTACCCAATTTTCAAAGGATTGAGAATAAAATATCGTCCAAGAAACCATCAAGGAGAATAAAACCCCCCGAATGATACAACAACCCATGGAACTCGTAAAAAACAAAACTGAAAGATAATTGAAAGATGGACACCACGAAAGGAACCAAAAAAAAACTGTAGCATAACCATCTTAACATAACAAAATCTCATCACCCAAAAAAAACAAAATCAAAATCATTAAGCAAAAATTTTTATGCACAAACCCGGGAACCCCCCAAACTGACCAACGTTTTTTTCGATTTTGAGCGTCCCAAAGACCTTGAATATTAAAAAAAGCCAGGGAAAATTCACTGACGACTAAAAAAAAAAAAAATCCCAGTACCAAAAAAAAAACCAATTACCTACCTGTGTCAGATTTTTTTTTTGTATCGAAATAATTTTCAAATTCTGAGAAAGACTTAAAAATTGCAAAAAATGAGCGTAGCAGGGAAAAAAAAAAGGGGTAAAAAAAATTTGTCTTCAACAGAATTTCATCAAAAAAAAAATGCTAATTAAAATTTACAATGATCGGGACTAAAACAATATTAAAAAAAATTTTTTTTTTTGGTTAGAAAATGTTTTTAATTGGTCTGTGGGTTTTACAAAACGAAAGAGAGATTTTAAAAATAAGCGAAAAATTTTTTTTAAAATCCCTTTAAGGCAGTCGGTGAATATCGTTTTCTATTTGTTTCTTGAATAAAGCAACAGCGGAAAAGTTTATGGGATGGTGTGAGCGTGAGTTAATGGAACATATGTTTTTTACCTAAAATGAGAATCAGCTCGAAACTTCAACAGCTAGACACTATGCACAATAAAAATTTTATAATCCACCCCCCGAGATAGGAACCCCCCCCCTTCAAATTTAGACGAAAAACCGCTCGAGCGGAAACAGTGCCCCCCTGGGAAAACCCCCTTGAAAAAGACGTTATGTTACCCCGTGCGACGAGAGGACCATTCCCAATTCCAGTGACCATTGGTATTAAGTCTTAAATGACTAATGATTTATTTTCTTATGTCTATTATTTTTTTTTCTTTTAAACCCGGGGTTTCTTAGAGGAGAGCTTAATGGAGTTTTACAAAGTTCCCTTTAAGCCCCAATGGGAAATCGATGAAAATCTGTTGTATAAGCTTTTCAAGTTTTTCATTTTGAAATTTTTCTAAATTGTAAAAAGGTTACCTATGATACGAGATTTTTGAGGTAATTTATCAATGGACAAAAAAAAAAAGGTCGTCAAATTGATTCAAATTAAATTTGGATCGGGGAATTGACTGGGTTCGAAAACATTAAATAATAATGGTAAGCTTATTTTTTAAATAATTCAATTTTGATTTCAACTTGAAACCAAAAAATTTTCTCCCAAATGAATCCAAGGGGTTTAAACGGCAAAAATATTTTTAAGGGCCCTTAACGCTGTCTTTGCAAAATTTTTTAGTCTTTATTCTTTTGTGTTTGTTATACTCGGGTCATATTTGATCAATACCACAAGATTTTTTCTTTTTATAGTCCATATTGTACCCTCTACTTTTTTTTATATATTTTCAGTGCCCAAATCTTCATTGTTGGTGTAAGTGAATAAGACAGAAGTCAGCTATTAGTCAGATAGTAGTAGGCACGTATCTCGCAGTTCCCCACTTCTAGGACAGGCAAGTATCTCGCATTCCCACACTCTACTGGGGCAGGCAAGTATCTCGCAGTTTTACACTCTATAGGACAGGGAAGTATTCGCATTCCTACACTCCTGGACAGACAAATTTCTGCAGTTCCTAAATTACTAGGAAGGCAAGTTTTGAGTTCTTACACTCTAACTATTACGGGACATTCATAATAGATATGTAAAAAATTTATATCTTTTTGCAATTATCCCTGAAACCCTTTTTAAAACCCTTTTTTGTTTTCAATATTCTGACTGCAAGTCATTGGAATCCTCTTGAAAAGAGCCTAACAAAATTTATCTAAAAAATGGGTTTAAAGTCTTCATCAAAAAAGATGTTAATTTTCCTGGTGAACTGCATCGTGGGTTTAAATTTTTTTTGTTCTTCGTTTGATGTTTCTTTTTAGCACGTAAAAAAGTATGACTTAACAAAGTGTAGCGTATTCCAAATTCACAAGGGCTAAATAAATTTCTTGAAAAGATCCCAAGAGTTTTTGGAATAAGAGTTTACATCATTTGACATAAAAAGTCTGTAAAGGGCATTTTATGTTTGCCATCAAAGATTCTGCTGAAAGTGTTAACCGCAATAGGGGTTTAGCTTATTTTTAAATTTAGTTTATCGTGCCAGGGAAAAATAATTCATTTTTCTGTGTTAAAAAGCGGTTCTATAAGTATATTTTTAATTAAAGTGTTGAAAAAAAATTTTTTAAAGTTAGGAAAACTATGCATTACCATGCCAGGCAAAAAGTTTTCACCAAGACTGTTTATTTCTGAATAAGAGCTAAGTGAGATCATTTAAAATTTTTTGGCTTAGTTAAATCCTTGCTCGTTAAATTTTCATCGGCTTTAACAAACCCGAAGGTCTCGACAAGTTACGAATCAAATTAGCCTTAAGTAGGTAAAAAGATACACTCACTATTAGTATTTTTTGGGACTAATGTATGGATTGTTCATTTGGTTTTAGAATGTTAGTCCCCAAAATTCATGGCTCATGGTTTTTCAAGGATTCGGCCAATTTTTTGGAAATTTTTTAAAAAAATTTAA
>JAMCCL010000751.1:0-18352 GCA_024516035.1 Bactericera cockerelli
TTTCCTTCCATTATTCCTGCAAGAACCCATTCAAAGGAATTAAATCTCCTATATTTAAAGTTCTGTTTCCTTCTTCAAACCCTTTTTTCCTCTCATATCTTTTTCATCTCTCTTTCTCCCATTGTCTTTTTACGGTCAATCTTTCCCTTTCTTTCTCCTAACTCATTCTCTCTCTTCAGTCATTCTTCCTCTCTCTTTTTCTCCCAACTCATTCTCTCATCAGCCATTATTGCTCCTAACTCATTCTCTCTTCAGTCATTATTCTTTCCTCTTTTTCCAAACTCATTGTCTCTCTTCAGCCATTCTTCCTCTCTCTTCCTCCTAACTCATTCTCTCTTCAGTCATTCTTCTTTCCTCTTTCTCCTAACTCATTCTCTCTCTTCGGTCAATCTTTTCCTTTTTTTCCTAACTCATTGTCTCTCTTCAGCCATTCTTGCTCTTAACTCATTCTCTCTTCAGTCATTCTTCTCTCCTCTTTCTCCAAATTCATTGTCTCTCCTCAGCCATTCTTCCTCTCTCTTTCTCCAAAATCATTCTCTCTTCAGCCATTCTTTCTCCTAACTCATTCTCTCCTCAGCCATTCTTCCTCTCTCTTTCTCCTAACTTATTCTCTCATCAGCCATTCTTGCTCCTAACTCATCCTCCCTTTAGTCATTCTTTTCTCCTCTTTCTCCTAACTCATTCTCTCTCTTCAGTCATTCTTCCTCTCTTTCTCCAAACTCATTCTCTCATCAGCCATTCTTTCTCCAACTCATTCTCTCTTCAGTCATTCTTCCTTCCTCTTTCTCCTAACTCATTGTATCTCTTCGGTCAATTTTTCTCTTTTTTTCCTAACTCATTGTTTCTCTTCAGCCATTATTCCTCTCTGTTTCTACCAACTCATTGTCTCATCAGCCATTCTTTCTCCTAACTCATTCTCTCTTCAGTCATTCTTCTTTCCTCTTTCTCGTAACTCATTGTCTCTCTTCAGCCATTCCTCTTCTCTCTTTCTCCTAACTCATTGTCTCTCTTCAGCCATTCCTCTTCTCTCTTTCTCCTAACTCATTGTCTCTCTTCAGCCATTCTTCCTCTCTCTTTCTCATAACTAATTGTCATTCTTCCTTTATTTTGTATGGGTAAAATTTTTTCGAGTTTTGATGTTACAACATTAGTAGGTAGCACATTACGAGACACCTAATAACATCATTTGACCAATAACCTCATTGCCTTTTCGTAATGTTGCCGCTAGTCGTTACCCATTCAAGTAACTACTCATTATTCTTCACGAGGTATGAGTGCACCCCGAACATTGTCATAATGTCCAGAACATAAAATACAGAACATAAAATTTTCTAACCGTCATTTCTAAAATTAAAAAAAAAATTCTATTTAAGATAAATTGGTACTCGTAGTTACTTTTTTATTTGAAAGTTGACTCAAGATCATATCTAGTCATATCTTCTTCTTGTACGTTGACTTGTACCTTGTAGAAAATAATAGTGAAATGGGCCCCAGAAAAAAAAATCGCACATAGGTACATCACTTATGATACAATGGAAGAAAAAGCTTAAAATTTCCCTCTTTATGATTTTTCTTCGTTTATTCTCTCTTTCAATAGTGTTTGCACTAAACATTGACCTTTATTTTAAAAGCATTTTTCAAGTGCACGTTATTTATAATTTTGCTAGTTCATAAACTCAAATAAGTACATTATCCTACATTCTATACTTTAGTAGCTATACACGGTACACTGCCCTACAGCATCTAATTTTAATAACAAAGTCCACATTTTGCAATATTAATTAAGTACGTAGGTACGACTTCATAAGAAAAAGAGAGGAGAAAATGCTAATGTTTGCGCACAGTACTACGATAGGACATAAATAAAATATTCACCCTCCATTCCCTATTAATCTCAAAAGCAGATAACCACATTAACAGATAGGATGAATAGTTAAAGTTGGAAACTACCAGAAAATAATGGAATACCTAATATAAAATAAAATAAAATATTCCCGTATTTCTCGTGATAACATTACTAAGCGCCTGCGATCCTGCATCACTTTTCTAAAACCATCTCATTTCATTAACTCTGGTAATGTCACCACTGGTTGTTACTCAAACAAGTAACCAGTCAATTTTCCTCACGAGTTATGATTGGACCCCGAACAGACTACAGACTATAGGAAATTTTCTACGTAGGCAGGATTCGAACTCAGTCGCCTGCGTGCAAGATGAGTGCGCTATCCATTCAGCCTTGGTGACTACACAATGAAAACAATCTGAACAGATTTGAGGAATTATTTTCCAGGATGAATAGATCAATTTTGTGTTCATATCTCTTCACACTTGACTACTAATATAGGGCCGAGGATAAACTGAATAGCAAGAGAGAGGAAAGCAGTTGTTGAGAAGTATGGAGACTCCATGCGCGGATATAGGGGGGGGTACGGGGGGCACGTGCCCCCCCAGATTTTTTCGGTAAGCGGCGTTTCTCAAATTTTATTATACCTAATCCCGTAAAAAAAAAAAGATCTCAATGAGTTAGGGGGGCACGGGCCTCAAAATAATTCCCAATTCTAAGACTAATCCCGTAAAAAAATCTCAATGAGTTAGGGGGGCACGGGCCCCAAAATAATTCCCAATTCTAGGATTAATCCCATAAAAAAAAGATCTCAATGAGTTAGGGGGGCACAGGCCCCAAAACAATTCCCAATTCTAGGATTAATCCCATAAAAAAAAGATCTCAATGAGTTAGGGGGGCACAGGCCCCAAAACAATTCCCAATTCTAAGACTAATCCCGTAAAAAAAAGATCTGAATAAGTTAAGGGTGCACGTGCCCCAAAATAATTCCCAATTCTAAGACTAATCCCGTAAAAAAAAAGATCTCAATAAGTTAGGGGGGCACGTGCCCCAAAATAATTCCCAATTCAAAGACTAATCCCGTTAAAAAAACTCAATAAGTTAGGGGGGCACGGGATCAAAAAGATTCCCAATAATTCACAATTTTAAGACCAATAAGAAATAACTAAATAATAAAGTTGTCAAATCCACACAGATTGTTCGAGAAACCTGAAATTTTACCTATGTCCATTTGGATCAGGGTTCAGCTAAACGGGGTAAGGACAAAAAATGGATGGGTGACCCAAAAAAAACACATTTTTCGACCGAAATGACATTTTTTTCTCTCAAAATTTGTCGTGACGGCGCCACGGCGGCGGCGTATCAACTCAAAAATAGAAAGTTTTAAGCAAGGGTTCAAGTTTTCATTTGAGGTATCAATCACGAAATTCTGATGACCCGTTCTTGAGCTACGTTGAGTAAGGACATAAAATGGATGGGTAAACAAAAAGTATTTACGTTTTTTGACCTGGTTGACATTTTTTCTCGAAATATATCGTGACGAACTATCAACTCAAAGCGAGAATGTTTTTGCAAGGGTTGTAGTCTTCATTTGACAAATTGATCGCGAAATTCTGTTGAGCCATTCTTGAGCTCCAGTAAGGACAAGAAATGGATGGGTGACACGAAAAATATTGACATTTGTGTGTGGTGTGTGTGTGTGTGGTGGTGTGTGTGTTGTGTGTGTGTGTGTGTGTGTTGTGTATGTGTGTGTTGTGTGTGTGTGTGTGTGTGTGTGTGTGTGTGTGTGTGTGTGTGTGTGTTGTGTGGTTTGTGTGTGTGTGGTGTTTGGTGTGGTGTGTGTGGTTTGTGTGTGTGTGTGTGTGTGTGTGTGTGTGTGGTGGGTGTGTGGTGTGGTGTGTGGTGTGGTGGGTGTGTGGTGTGGTGGGTGTGTGGTGTGGTGTGTGGTGTGGTCGGTGTATGTGTGTGTGATAGGCTTGCGAAG
The DNA here is from genome assembly GCA_024516035.1 of Bactericera cockerelli. Classification (NCBI taxonomy): domain Eukaryota; kingdom Metazoa; phylum Arthropoda; class Insecta; order Hemiptera; family Triozidae; genus Bactericera; species Bactericera cockerelli. The sequence goes on from JAMCCL010000751.1 coordinate 3,828, forward strand.
CGGCGGGTGCAACCCGCTAGTTAGGTATATTGTGCGATTGTGCCCCCCCAGTACAAGAGGGCTATATCCGCGCATGGGAGACTCTGGGGCGAGAGAGAGAGAGAGAGAGAGAGAGCGAACAGTTTTTGAGAAGTATGGAGCGGGCGAAAGATAGAGAGTGAAATAGTTGTTGAGAAGTATGGAGGAAAGGAGAGAGAGAGAGAGAGAAAGGGACAGATAGATAAACAGATTAAAATGAATCAAGGGGATACTGGTAGGTGGAAAGAGATTGATTGACAAGAGAGACAAAACAGGGAGAAGAAGAGATAGAGAGAGGAATAGAGATAAAGGGATGAACAGCATGGTGGGAGGGAGAGGTAAATAAATTGAGGAGGGAAAAATATGTATATGGATAAATGAGCGAGAAAGGAAGATATTCTATGTTTTTCACATTGTTAAAACTATTGACGAGGAGGAGTCGAACATATGAAAAAATAATCTCCCTGCACTTTTAGAAGAAGAAGTTTTCAGAAAACTTTTTGCGTTTTTTTACTAACCGTTCAGCTTTAGGCCTCTAATCATCCGTGAAAATGCAAGCTTAAAGTTTGCAAAAGTTTGGAACTCATGATATGCTAGTAGTGTAATCAATCATCAAATAAATATTACTGGTATTTCGGCATATTTTTTCTGGGTGTCTTTTTCTACCATCTATTCATTGCAGTATATCATTATTGTATATAAAAGTAAAATACATAAAAAATTGTCATAGTCATATCAACTAGGGGAATGGACAATTGGACATGGTCTATTTTTCAGCATATTGTATGAACGCCTTGGAATTCCAGATACTATGCAATGTGCCATGCTAAGATAATGAGATCATCACCACCCCCCTCTCTCATGCAGAAGGGCTGACTAATTTACAAACTTTATTTAAAAAAAAAAATATATTTATAGATTTATAGCCGGCCACACATGTACAAGCATGCGTGACATGCATGAACAATTGAACACTGAACAGGCAACAGGTAGCACGCGCCTATGCTTGTGATCTTTTTCTGTCTCACACACTCATGTATGTACGTGTCTGACCGGCTTTAAGAACAATGCTGGGCCCAAGGTGGTGGTATTGCCCAAGTTATTCTGTCTCAAAGAATGCTTGAGTAATACTACGTAACGCTACACAATGCATGCTAAAGCAGTTGCTTTGAAGACGGAAAGATAAAGTCAATAAAAACCTCATCTTTGAAGAATATATTTGGATAGAGGACCACAAGTGTTTATTCTAAGGGTCAGAAAAAATAAAGATTTGAAAACGTCTTTAACTCCAAGTCAAGAGATTTAAGTGTATCTTATACGAATTCCGTGGGGAATATTGTATTCAAAATGGTTTTAAAAAAGAGAGCAAAAGCTTTTCAACCAAATGGGCTAAAATTATAAATAAATTTTAGAATGTACAAGCATAATAATGTAGGACTTTTTTTTACAAAGCTTGAATAAAATCCATAGTTTTCATTTTTAATGGGAGATGAACTTTGAATTGCATGATAAAAGTAAGATACGCAATACCCAAAAGTTAGGGGTGTTTTTTTTTTTTTTTTTTGGTCTTGTCGGAAACAAGTTCGGGACCTACCTAAATTAATCTTTAATAATCTTTAACCCACTTGATATAACTAGTTGGTACCAGTCGATATTCGAACAAACACAATTCGGTTCATTGACCATTGCCTCACCCACTCACCATACATATTCCTACATCAAATTCCCTCACGCACGGCAAAGTTCCCTTAACTATAGCGAGCGGGGAGTACAGCTTTAATTTGGCATTTCGTATTCAACTCACAGGAGACCACGGGAAATATTAAGCACTGGCGTCACTTGGACGACAGCTTAATGGGAGACAGAGGAGGGAGGCAATATGCACAAGAGAAGAGAGAAGATAAATAAGAAGGAAGCGGAAAAGAAGAGAGAGAGAAACGGAGACAGAAGATAGAGAAGAGATAAAGAGAGTAAGAAGTGGATCTAATAGAAGAAGAATATAAAGAAGTTGAAAAAGAAGACCAAATGAAAGAGATAATGAAGTAAAAAACGAAGAACAAGAGAGAGATAGATGGAAAAGGAAGATAGAGAGGAGATAAAGAAGAAGAAGAGAGTATGCAAGAGAGACGAGGAAGAAGTGGATATAGAAGAACAGTAGAAAGAGTGTGAAAAAGAAGAACAAGGAGAGAGAGTAGATAAATAAGCAAGGAAAAAAGAATAGAAGAAAAAGAGGAAAAGTGGACACAGAAGAAGAAGGGAAAGAGGAAGATGATGAAAAGAGGAGGAAGAGGAAAGTGAAGTGGAATCCCTGAAATAAAAAATCATTTTTTATTCATTTGACTCCAACAAGTGAATTTAATTTAACCCTTTGCTGCATTTACCGTCAGTTTAAATTCTTGTGGACCCATGCTCCACCGAAGAATTTTGTATTAGGTAATTTGTCAGGTTTTAAACCACTAACCAATAGGTTACAAGTCCACCAATTAAATTGGGTTATCATACTGCACTCCTGACAGAATTTTTTTTTTATGTCAATCCTACTTTCACACAGAAGAAATATCTTTGTGAGGGTTCCTTAAAAAACCTACAACAGTTTCTTTAACAATAACACTAGGGCACCCTTAACAATGATTGTGTTGTGAAGGACATCCAGTCCTAGGAGCAGAACTAACCAACCTCAATCACTAGGAAGAGGTTGAACAGTGTCGACCCAAAATAGGTTTTATAAAAGGCAAACTGAAAGTAGGATGAGATTATTATTGTATTGTAAGAGGCCGCGTCTCTTATATTGAGCGACACTAGATCTCACTATGAAGAATGATAAAAGCAAAAATACTGTAACGTAAATAGAAAGTAGGTGCCTCTCAATATGAGCGACGTGGCCCCCTATAAAAGAAAAACTTTCTGGGGCTACGTCTCTCATATTGAGAGAAAATCCTTTGTATTGTGGCCTCTAGGGATAAACATGATTTTGGGGCTTGGCACACAATGTGTTAATTGATCTTGGAGTGCATGAATTGAGAAGAAGAAAAGACCTGAACAGAACAACGAGAAGAAAGAGAGCTAAAATATGAGAAGTGAAATGAAAAGAATTTGAGGGAAGAAAAGTAGAAGAGCTTCAAAGAGACAAGACGTTAAGAAATATTTGAAGAATTTAATAAATGAAGAAATTTAATAAATAGGGAATATGTAGAGTAGTCTTTTCGCTCCTACTGGGCTCAGAAATCCCGTAAATGCATTTAAAGAAGAACTAAAATTTACATAATTGTATACGAAGAGTCAGAATACAATAAGAGTAGGAGGAAATATATGTATAGAAAGAGTAAAGCACATTAACGATTGAGGAGCCCTGAAAGCAACCATCATGGACGCAGAAACAAGGATCACCAATCGTGGGTACCGAAAAATAAGTACGTAGTACGTAGAATAAGAACAATGAGTACGTAGAATAATATCTTTAAATAATTATAATAGTTATCAGAACAGAAGAAGAAGGCCGTAAAGGGAAGAATAACCATTTAACAAGGGTGTTCTAGAAGCAGATTTAAACCTAATGTAAAATCTGTTAGTCCATTTCTTGGTTGGTCCTAGAGGATTTCTAAGACTCTCAGGAACTTGTCGGCCATCGAAGGATAATAAATTGTTATTATAATAATACATTTAGTCTTATAATAATTCAAATATTTGAGAAAATTCTACACAATGTTCCTAATAGGTTATTATACAACCACACAGAAATGGTTAAAACTTTAATTTGTACATCCTTCAAGTTCGAGTTTTCTATACACGCCCTGGGAAAAAATCTCGTAAATTTTAGTAAAATCCTTCCCGAAATGACCAGGACTAAATAAAACTCCTCTCCTCAATGACTCGTTAAATATTTCTAGAATTGAATTGAATACTTTTATTCATTTGTACAAGAATGATATTATAAACAAGTTTGTCGCTTATGATAGGTATCTCAGAAGAAGAACAATTGTCGATGCAAAAGAAAAAGTGTTTAACATTCTTTCCATTGTAAGGTAGAATAGTACAAAAAAGAGCTCCTCAATGACTCGTTAAATATTTCTAGAGCAAAGAACGAAAAGGGTAGTTTAAAGCTGAAGAAGAGAACGACATGGAATTTTCCACTATGAAATGAACATGTCCCGTGGGGAAATTATTTCCTTCTTACTGAACAAAGCATGGGAATGATTGAATATATTCAATTCGCCTTAATATACGACGCAAATCGTCGTATATTTAGGCGATAGAATTGATAGGGGATTGATATTACAGAAGATAGCAGATGATGCGACGCTTATGATAGGTATCTCAGAAGAAGAATATTTATTGTTGATGCATAAGAAAAAGTAGGTATTTAACATTCTTTCCATTGTAAGGTAGAATAGTACAAATTGCAAGAATGCATGTTCTGTGAGGCAAAGCCTAGTTGCCTTGTTGGAGCGAAATTAAGAGACAAGTCATTGCTAAGCGTCGGTTTTCCCTATCCTACGCAGTACGCAATCTGTGGTACTACAAAAATGACTATGAATTCCACCAATAGTGTGAGACATACGTTTGTTTACTTTTCCAGTGTACGTCACGCGAAAATTCGCTCCTCAAATTTAAATATTTTTTTGAAGTTTAAGAGCATTTTTTGATTGTTTTCTTTATCAAAAGTGCTAATAAAGACTTTTTCTTTCTTTTGAGTGCATTTGTTTTTCGTGGGAAGTTCTTATTATACCTTTTTACTGTGTTTTTTATAATGAAAATTGAACTTTTTCCTGTGATAACAAGATGGTTGCCATAGAAACCGTTCAACCCCTCTCCCCCTATCCATGATCAACTGAACATCTCTTGCTTCGTCTCACCCGCTCGGAATTTTCCAAAATTTCAGCCAGTTAATATAAAAATTAAAATCACCACTTAGTAATTTTCTCCGTTTTCTCATTACCCACCATGACCTCCAGTAAACCTCTCTCTTTTTCTTCTGTTCTCAACGGCAATAGTCGACGTAACTCTCCTTTCTTCCCGAAGAGCGCAGCTCCGTCCTCATTTAGCGCGTCTTTCTCCCGGGTGGTTCAAAGTAAAACGGTGAATGATTCTCTCCTACTCCCCTTGGAATGCGCGTTTTATCTCCCTTATCATGAGTCCATTTCTCATGACAAATATTTTATCACCATTGGGGAAATGGTTGGCTTTCAAAATATTATTTATGGTGGAAAAAATGGACTAAGAATGGTAATGCACCTTGCGTCCCAACAAATAGTTGATGATTTTGTTTTGAAAAATGATACAATCTCGATTGATGACAAAGTGTTGCCGGTTAAAAAGCTGATAGATCCAGGTTTGGTGCTTTACCTACATAATACGGTTCCTCATCTACCAAATACAGTGATAGAAGAAGAGCTCAAAAAACACGTCCGACTCTTGTCAGAAATAAAACTATCTAACTATGGTATGAAAGATCCTCGTCTGAGGCATGTACTAGCCTACAAGAGGCAAGTCCAGATTCCTTCGGAAGAAAAAAGCAAAGTTCCTATGCAAATAACTGTTACATGGAAAAATATTCCTTATTCCATTCCACTTCTATTTGATGCCCCCCGATGCTACAATTGCGGTAAAGAAGGACACATTTCAAAAAATTGTTCTGAAACTAACAATACTCCTGCCCAAAAAAGGCTAGGTGACATCATGTTATCGACATCTTCATCCCCCATGGTTGCCGAAATTCTAACCCCCACCACTGTTGACCTTGGTACTCCCCCTCCCGCCATCAGCACTGTTGAGTCAAGAGCCTCAGTCCCGGAGGAAAATATTGCTATCGTCTGTGCAACCGCTGATTCACATACGGAAATAGAAGATTCGGAATTTATGTCCCAAAGCTCTATCTCCAGCTCCAGCCTAGGTGAACCTCGTGAGATTGAGCAAGATCTCATCCCAAAGTTCGCCATCCGCCGATCGTCATCCTCGCCGCTCCTCAATGAAGATAAGAAAACTGATTTCCCATCTCTCCCTTCTCCTCCTTCTGTCCTGAATCAGGAAAACAAAATGAAAAGAAATCTATCCCCTGCTGAGAATACTACAGAGAAAAAAGTTAAAACTCACAACTCCTCTATAGATCCCGAGATGACGGAAGGATTCAAATGTTTGGTTCAAAAAATATTAGTGGAAAATCAAGAATCCGCTTTCACCTGTGAAGATTTCTGCAGTCTCATGGCCAACCTGAGGAGCTCCCAGAAAAAGCAAGAAATACTTCTCCAATCTGGTTTTCCTCTTGAAAACATACAAAAAGTTCTGTCAACCATCCTTACTTCCTCAGATGTTACACCCAATATTAGGGCGCGCGTCACACGCTTGCTCAAATGTAATGTATTTGAGGAAATGGAAACTTAATTTCAATGTTAAACATACTATATATTTTTTTATTTATTTTTTTTTACTTATTTACACTATGACGATATTTACTATTGTTTCACTATATGTATATTCTTACTTTTTTCGAGTGTGCAAACTTTTGACCCTGTTTTTTAGCAGTCATCTGATGATTTTTCTATTAATTTATTATCTGTTATGTTGAAATTATTTATATTTACTTTTCTTGCAATTTTTATCTCATTTACTATGAATAACTTTTCTCTTTTACAATGGAATGTTAATGGCTACTACAAACGTCTCCCCCATATACAAAAGATTTTATGTGATAAAACTCCATTTGTAGCGTGTTTTCAAGAGACAAATTTCAAACCAAATTATCTACCTTCAATTTCAAATTACAACATCTTCCGGAAAGACCGTGATCCCACTGACGCTTTGTCTGCTAGTGGCGGAGTTGCTACTTTAATTCACAAAACAGCCCGATCTAAACAATGTACGATCATCTCAGACCTTGAAGTTGTTGTAGTGGAAATTTTTTTAAATAAGAAAATTCAAATTTGTAACATATATTTACCACCTGACAGGAGATTTACTGCTCAAGATCTGGAAAACATTACAAACCAGCTCTCCCCCCCATTCATTATACTTGGTGATTGGAACAGTCATCATATGTTGTGGGGTTCAACTCTCACTAATAGTAGAGGAAGAGAAATAGAAAAATGGATTCAAAATAATAATATATATCTCTTAAATGATGGCAGTCATACCTATACCAGTATGTCGTATAATACGACATCTGCAATTGATGTTACTTTCTGCTCGAGTGACCTTAGCCTTTACCTATTATGGAACGTAGATAAGTACCTAAACGATTCTGATCATTTCCCCATACATGTGACTTCCCATCAGAGAGAAGATACAAATCAGTACTCTGATTTTTCCAAGTGGCACTATAACAGAGCGAACTGGGGAGAATTTGCGGCTCAACTACATCAAAAACATGAAAATTTAACACTAGATCCGGACACAAATAAGGCTATAAAAGTTTTCACTGATGACATTATAGCAGCATGCGAAACACATATTCCAAAATCGAATCCTAAAAACTCAAAGCCGCGTATTCCCTGGTGGACGGAAGATTGCTACAAGGCCATCAAGGAAAAAAATAAATATTATAGAAAATACAAAAGAACTCAATTGTTAGAAGATTTTATTTTGTTCAAAAAATTTCGTGCAATTTGTCGAAAAACGGTTTGGCAAGCTAAGCAAGATTCATGGAGAAAATTTATTGGTTCAATTAACTTTGGCACATCCACTAAAGAAGCCTGGAATAAAGTTAAAAGAGTACTTGGTAAAAAGAAAGATCAAATTGGCATCCCTTCCCTAAAGATTGATTCCGGTTTTACTACTGATAGGAAAAATATTGCAGATCTTCTTGTACATAAATTTTACGAAAACTCTGACCTTACACAACATAATCCTGAGTTTCTTTTAAACAAAGAAAATTCAGAGAGATTTCCTTTTAACTTTGATAGGAGAAATATTGGATCATATAATGCACCTATAACTCTAAAAGAAATTGAGAGGGTCCTGATAAAAAGGAAAGATACAGCACCAGGAAAAGATCAAATATCGTATGTGATGCTCAAGAACCTTCCCTCATCTTCTTTGAAATTACTAAACAAAATATACAACCGTATCTGGTATTCCGGCGTTATACCACTCACCTGGAAAGAATTTATTTTATCCCCTATTCCAAAACCAAATAAGAATCCTGAACTTGCTGAGAACTACAGGCCCATCACCCTCGCTTCTTGCCTCTTCAAAATACTCGAGAAAATTATAAATGATCGTCTTTTTTGTACCCTGGACTCTCAAAACTTTTTTAACAAAGTTCAGTGTGGTTTCAGAAAGCTCCATAGTACTACTGACGCACTAGTTCATCTCGAGACAAACATTCGAGATGCTTTTGCTAATCAAGAACATTGTGTGGCTGTGAGTCTTGACATCTTACGGGCGTATGAAACGACCTGGATTTATCGCATTTTGTCCACATTAAAAAATAACAATATTCAAGGAAATATGCTATGTTTCATTAAAAACCTTCACGAAGATAGAAAATTCCGAGTGCGAGTCGGCTCTGTGCTATCAGATTTTAGAGAGCAAAATAATGGCATATGTCAAGGCCTCTCCATCAGTTGTACTCTTTTTCTTATAGCCATAAATGATATTGTCGACAACATTCATCCAAAAGTAGATACCTGTATTTTTGCGGACGACTGCACTCTGTTTATGCGCTCAAAATACCTGTGCGAGATAGAATCATGTCTACAATTTTCACTTAACAATCTCTCTGAATGGTCAAACTCGTCTGGTTTCATGTTTTCCCCTCAAAAATGTCAAGCGATCCATTTCTGTAGAAAGCGGAAAGCTCACAATAATCCTGTGTTATCAATAGCAAACCATAATTTATTATTTGTGACCAACATGAGACTCCTGGGTCTTCATTTTGATACTAAGCTTAATTTTAAAAATAATTTATCACTCCTCAAAAATGATTGTTTAAAACGCTTAAATCTAATGAAAATCTTCTGCAATAATAAGTGGGGTGCAGATTATAAATCCTTACTTCTTCTCTACCGCGGATACATACGTTCTAAGCTAGATTTTGGCTGTGTTGTCTACGGCTCCGCCACTGAATCATCATTGAGAACTTTGGATACTATTCATCACCAAGGTGTCAGACTAGCTCTTGGTGCCTTCAAAAGCTCTCCAATTAAAAGTATTTTATCTGAAGCCGGGGAGCCACCTTTGTTATTGCGCCGTGAAATTCTCGCATGCAATTATCTTTTCAACACCCAAAGAGACAAAAGGCACATCCACCACTCGACTCTTGTGAACAACACGGACAATCAAATTTATGAATCCAGATCTCATTTGGAGAAACCATTCAGGCTAAGAGCTAAAAATCTTTTAGATAAGTATGGTGAAAGTGTTAATGCCATAAATTTTTTTACTTCTTTACAACATTCTGCTCCCTGGATAATCCAAGCTCCACCCATCTGTTATGATCTAAGAAAATATGATAAGAAAAATGATAACCATCTAGAAATTTATTCTGCTTTCAATATGCTTATTGCAACATCATACTCTCAATCGAAAGTTTTTTACACTGATGCTTCAAAAAGTGAAAATGGTACATCAGCTGCTTTTTGGTCCTCAAACGGCACCTTTGGTGTCAGACTAAACCCTATTTTATCTATATGTAATGCTGAGCTCATGGCTATAATGTATACTATATACTTCATTCTTTCGAATTGTAGTTCTCAAACGGTGAATGAAACCTTTCTTATCTGCTCTGATTCTCTTAGCGCACTTCAATCACTTCAAGACGTCTTCTCATCGAATCCCATTGCCGCTAAAATAAGATCATTACTAATTGAAAATAAAAATATAGCTATCAGTTTTCTGTGGGTACCCTCTCATGTAGGTATCACGGGGAATGAAGAGGCTGATCGACTTGCTAAAGATAAAATATTCGATGGTTCTCCCCTGATTAGTGATATTCCGATCCAGGACTACAAACACTTACTAAAGAGGAAAATAATTTCAAAATGGAACGAAGAATGGAAAAACCTTACAGGAAACAAGCTCCGGGAGTTAAAAAATGAAAACAAACCCTGGCATCCTCCCTCCTCTTTCACCCGTAGAGACCAAGTTTCAATCACCCGGCTCCGGATAGGTCACACTAACCTCACGCATGTTCACTTAATGAAAAAAGAGAGTCCACCTGTTTGTGATACCTGTCAGTGTAGAATAACGGTAAAACATATATTGAAAGAATGTATCAAATATTAGAATGCAAGGAATCCCAATGACCTCTTTGTTTGTCTTTCATATGACCCCACTTCTGTTTTGAACTTTATTAACAATAATTATTTGAAAATGTAATTTTCTTATATTTCATAGTGTATATAACATAACTGTATGTTTGCACACTCTAATAAATTTAAATAAATAAATAGTGTGAGAAGCCGTGAGTGCGAATCTCAGTCAAGGCATGAATAAATTCATTTACTTCACCAAAAAACCCATAAACATCTATTAGACTATTAGAGCACACGAATCAACGAAATACCTCTCAAATAGCCTGTAATCTAATTTTATATTTTTTTTTTTTTTACCTCTAGTAATCCAGAGAGGTAACGCAGCAAGTGTTCTCTCTGGATTGCCAAAGTCAAAAACATTGTGTGACTTTACTTGAATAGTATGTGAACAAAATAAAATATGAGTATATTTCTCATTTCAATTTTATAATATAATTGAATTAAACGGTCAAGTTTACAAGACCTATTCGGGCTTTCTAACTGACCAAGATCAATCATCATCAATGTGATTAACATCATCAAAGGGCGGCGCTATCAATTAGAAAGATTGGCAATCAGTGAATTTCCAACGCTGCCTTCGCAATAAGGCAATAAAATATAAAAGGAAAGCAATGCAATTGACATTAACACCCTTGTTAGGCTTTGTTGATCAGATTTCGGTCATTTAGGGTGGAATTGATAGAGTTTTTGTAATACCTCTGTGGAACTAAGCCTCGATTTTGCGTATCTTCTTGGATAGGCAAAACTAGGGCGGAATAGATACACGTTTTTTAATACCTCTGTGGCGATAAGTCTCGTTTTGCGTACATTCCTAGATGGTGATAACCAGTGCTGAGTCATCACTTAAGAATTCCATATTGTCTATTAATTTCGCTCTTATTGTTTGTTTTTATAAATAATCTAAATGAAGTTTGATCATAAATAAACTATCCATATAAACAAAAGACACCTATTTATTCTCTGTTGGCAGGTGGTGAGTGATGGCAGGTTCACCAGCCGACAGATCCTGGTGGTACGACTGGCTGCAGAGATGTCGAGAGTCCCGACAACTGGTGCTGGTCATTGTAGCCATAGCTCTGGTGCTGGACAACATGCTTCTGACTACTGTAGGTGAGTCAGCACTAATAATAATAAGTCCAGACAGCTGGTGCTGGTCATTGTAGCCATAGCTCTGGTGCTGGACAACATGCTGCTGACTACTGTAGGTGAGTCAGCACTAATAATAATAATAAGTCCAGACAGCTGGTGCTGGTCATTGTGGCCATAGCTCTGGTGCTGGACAACATGCTCCTGACTACTGTAGGTGAGTCAGCACTAATAATAATAAGTCCAGACAACTGGTGCTGGTCATTGTAGCCATAGCTCTGGTGCTGGACAACATGCTCCTGACTACTGTAGGTGAGTCAGCACTAATAATAATAATAAGTCCAGACAGCTGGTGCTGGTCATTGTAGCCATAGCTCTGGTGCTGGACAACATGCTCCTGACTACTGTAGGTGAGTCAGCACTAATAATAATAAGTCCAGACAACTGGTGCTGGTCATTGTAGCCATAGCTCTGGTGCTGGACAACATGCTCCTGACTACTGTAGGTGAGTCAGCACTAATAATAATAATAAGTCCAGACAGCTGGTGCTGGTCATTGTGGCCATAGCTCTGGTGCTGGACAACATGCTCCTGACTACTGTAGGTGAGTCAGCACTAATAATAATAAGTCCAGACAGCTCGTGCTGGTCATTGTAGCCATAGCTCTGGTGCTGGACAACATGCTCCTGACTACTGTAGGTGAGTCAGCACTAATAATAATAAGTCCAGACAGCTGGTGCTGGTCATTGTAGCCATAGCTCTGGTGCTGGACAACATGCTCCTGACTACTGTAGGTGAGTCAGCACTAATAATAATAATAAGTCCAGACAGCTGGTGCTGGTCATTGTGGCCATAGCTCTGGTGCTGGACAACATGCTCCTGACTACTGTAGGTGAGTCAGCACTAATAATAATAAGTCCAGACAGCTCGTGCTGGTCATTGTAGCCATAGCTCTGGTGCTGGACAACATGCTCCTGACTACTGTAGGTGAGTCAGCACTAATAATAATAAGTCCAGACAGCTGGTGCTGGTCATTGTAGCCATAGCTCTGGTGCTGGACAACATGCTCCTACTGCTGACTCACCTACTGGACTACTGTAGGTGAGTCAGCACTAATAATAATAATAAGTCCAGATAGCTGGTGCTGGTCATTGTGGCCATAGCTCTGGTGCTGGACAACATGCTCCTGACTACTGTAGGTGAGTCAGCACTAATAATAATAAAAAGTCCAGACAGCTTTTACCATCTACCAATATACTAGCTAGTCTGGGTACTAGTACCTACCTATTATTAATAATGAATAACGAGTCAGAGTTCACGTCGTTTTGTCAGCTCAACCAATGTTGGCTTTTTCACTGACATCAAGCATCATGAATCGGCGTACATGAAAGGCTTATAGCTTCTGTTAAAGCGCCCTAAAATAGGAAAAATAGAAAGCTGATGCTTTCTATTTTGGAGAGAGTAAGAGCTCATAAGCTTCAGTGTTTCTGTGAGTGACTCTTATAATTTAGAATGATTTCAAATTGAAATACCCAGACATAATACGATAAAAGGGAGAGATTAAGTGGTCATCAGAATTAAAATGTCAACTAAAGAACTCAGAATGGAACATAGGCTATGATGAAACGCCACCAGACTAGGTACCTAGTGTACTTTGAAACACATTGTGATTGCCTTTGTCGTTCCTGCAGCCCTTTGAAATTCACGAATTAATTTCCCTCTCGGTCACAGGCTTTGATAAAATTCGACCTTTTATCTTTAAGTCCTTTGTGTGTTGCATTTTCATTTTAACATGGACAAAAGAACTCAGTATATAATGAGGCCGACACAGGGCACAAGGCTGTGATCTGTGTAGGGCATAGTGCTTCTTTGTGTCGGACTTTTAATAAGAGTGCGATACTTTGGTTAGGTGGTAATTTATACTCACATGTGCTGTAATGTGCAGATGTGGGTGGTTACATAATAAATACCACATTGGTGGTGGTCTTTGATAATGATCATTTACCAACCATTAAATTGATCACACTACTTGAAAAGTAAATAGAAATATAAAAAGGCCCCTAACAGACAATTTTGAATTCCTTTCCTGGCAAAGAACGCCAAGCAGCTAGTTTTGTAGTAGAAGATAAAGAACTGCTAGCTATCAGAGTTAGGGAATGTTGCTCTAAAAGAGAAAATCAAACAAGGCATCAATCTGTGCGTGTCTGGCTGACTATGTCCTCTTAGGGGTTGTCTGTTTACAGTACCACTGGTACCACAGCTCAAACGGTAACAGATATTGAAATTTTCATGAGAGTTCACCCCCCATAAACCACCGTCAAACTACCTAGTTAATTATCAAAATTAAAATATCAATAACCATTTTCAAGTAGGACCGGAAAAAAACTCCGGGAAAGAACCATAACGGCGAAAAAAATCCGGGTTTTAGCTAGTGTTTGATATGATGATGAAAGGAAATAAGGTGTTTAACGTAGAATATGGAATATCCTTTGATAAATAATAATAGTAAAAAAGAATAGCTAGAGGATTTGTCTGCATTATTTTAGTAGGTGTTGGTGTACTCATGGTAAATTTGAAACCAAAGTTCTTTCAAATTCGTCAAACATTTTACATTCATATCCAGAAATAACGACAAGACCTTTTAATTATATCACATTTAAATACCCAACAACGTATTTTGCAGACCAAGGCAAAGACCCCAAATAGGGGTCCATTCAAATAGAAGAGGGAAAAGCGAGAAAAAAAATAAAACTTATCTCGTTTAAAATTCTCAACAAGAAAAAAATCTCGGAAACTGTTTAAGAAGAAACACATGAGGGAAGCCAAAGTAAACACTTTAATGAGATTGGGGAAATGGTCAATCATTGTGAAACCCCTTCTTTTCACTTCCAACATTGACTTGAGCGCCACTCCCCATCAGCTTCTTCATGTTTAATTCATTAAGGACATTACACTTCGCACAGTCTCTCCAAGCTTTGTACAGGGTGTGAACCAGAAAGTAGCAAGCGAAACTTTCACTTAAAAGAAAAAAGATTGAAAGTTAGTTATCATAATTATCTGTGTTAATATCACAATCTTGATATCACAACCACTCAAAGTCGCTTTACTAAATTATTGTTCAACTTTCGACTTGAACCACCGACCTCCAGATTACAAGTCCACTGCCTTATCATAC
>JAMCCL010000752.1:0-18343 GCA_024516035.1 Bactericera cockerelli
AAGATGATGATTTTTCAATTTTGCAGATTTCGCGGTAAATAAGTTTTTGGTCTCAGAAAAACTAATGCTAGGAAAATTTATTTTAACATTTTTTGTAAAACTATTTCAATTTCAATCCATTCAGTGAATACATTGTCTAATACTATAGCAACGAGAGATTTTTCATTTTGCAGATTATCTATGTACGCGGTGAAAATATATTGCGTTATTTTTGTTCTACACGGAAAAACGACAATGCTAGGAAAATTTTTATTTTACAACTATTGTAATACTTGTTAAGTCAAACTAACATCATACATTGCAATTAATACATGAATGTCTAATATATAGCAACTGAGATGATTTTCAATTTGCAAATTTCCGTGAATATGGTATTTTCGGGTCTTCACGGAAATATATTCCAAGACATAGGAAATTTATTTTAACATTTTTTTAATCTGTAGTCAAACTACTCCATAGCCTGGTCAATACATGTTTTCTAAAAGTACTATAAACGAATATTTTCAATTTTGCAGATTTCCGGTGAAATATGGTTTCAGTCGTACAGGAAACACAAGCAGGAAATTTATTTTACATTTTTGTAATCTGTAGGTCAAATACATCCATAATGTGAATACATGTGTCTAAGTACATAGCAACGGAGATGATTTTTCAATTTTTGCAGATTTCGCGGTGAAATATGGTTTTTCGTGGTCTCACGTAAAAACACATGCTAGGAAAATTTATTTTACATTTTTGTAATCTTTGGCAAATACATCCATTGTGAATAATGTTCTAATAATTAGCAACGATGATTTTTCAATTTTGCAGATTTGCGGTGAAATATTTTTTGGGTCCACGGAAAACGAGCTAGGAAAATTATTTTACATTTTTTAATTGTAGGTCAACTACATCAACATGTGCAATACGTGTCTAAGTACTAAGCACGGAGATGATTTTTCATTTTGCAGATTTCGCGGTGAAATTGTTTTCGGGTCTCACGGAAACACAATGCTAGGAAAATTATTTAATTTGTAATCTTAGTCATAATCCATACATTGCAATACAGTGTCAATATTAGCAACGGAGATATTTTTCATTGCAGATTCGCGTGATATGTTTTTCGTTCACGGAAAAACACAATTGAAATTTTTTTACATTTAATCTAGTCAAATAATATACATGGCAAAATGTTTAAGTCAACACGGAATGTTTTTCATTTCAGATCGGTAAATATGGTTTTTCGGTTACGAAAACACAACAGAATTTATTTTACATTTTTGTAATCTTAGGTCAAACACACCAAATGTGAAAATGTTAATACTTAGCAACGAATATTTCAATTGCAGATTCCGGGAATATGTTTTCGGGTCTCCGGAAAACCAGCTAGAAATTATTATTTTTTTGAGTCAAATACATCACATGTGCAATACAGTTCTATACTAACAACGGTGATTTTTCAATTTGCAGATTCGGGTGAATAGGTTTTGGTCAGGAAACACAAGTGGAAAATTTTTAATTTGACTAGGTCAATATCCTAATGGCATCGTGTCAAAATACAACGAATATTTCATTTGCAATTTCGCGTAATATTTTTCGGTCTAGAAAGACATGAAATTATTTTACATTTTTGTATCGTAGTCAACACACCAACATGTGCAATAGGAAATTTTTACAGGTATTTTCAATTTTCAATTCGGAAATATGTGTTTCGGGTCTGAAATCAATCAGGAAATATTTTTTCTTTTTACTGAGAAAACACATCCTAATAATTACATTTTGTAATCTTAGCAAACGAATATTTTCAATTTGCGTTTCGCTAAAAGTGTTTTTTTCAGTTTCCGGAAAAATGGTTTTTCGTTTGTAATCGGAAAACCCAAAGTGCAAAATTTATTTACATTTGTAATGAGTTCAAATTCAATGTTGCGTAATGTTCTAGTCTTCAACGGAAATCACAAGTCGAAATATTGTTTTTTGTTGTGTCAAAAAACCAATTGGAAAATTATTTTACTTTTTTAAGTAGGCAAATCAATATTGCAATCTGTGTTAATATTGCAACGGAGAGATTTTTCAATTTCAATTCGCGTGAAATATGTTTTTGGTCTCCGGAAACACAATCTGGAAATTATTTACATTTGTAATCTTAGTCAACGAAATCTAATGTGCAATTTGTCGAATATGCCGGGATAGTTCAATTTTCAATTTGCGGTGAAATTGTTTTTGTTCAGGAAAAACCAAAGTGCTAGAAATTTATTTTACATTTTTTAATCTTGTCAATTCCTAATGTGCAATACGTTTTAGTCTAGAAGAGATCGAATCAATTGAAATTTTGTTGAAATTTGTTTTTCGGTCAAAAACAACAGTGCAAACATTTTAATAACTGTAGTCAACGACATAATGTTCAATTTCAATTCTATGCAAGGAGAATTTTATTTTCGGTTCACGGAAAAAATGAGGAAAATTTTTTTCATTTTTGAATCGTAGGTGAAATTTATTACATTTAATCTGTTTTAACTATACAACGTGGAATTTTTCTTTTGAATTTCACGGGAATTTTTTTTCGGTCTCCGGAAAGACAAATTGGAATTTTGGTTATAAAATAATTGTAGGAAAATTATCTACATTTGTGAATCTTGGTCTAATACTAAGCAAGCAGTGATTTTTCAATTTTGCAGGTTTGGTTAATTGGTTTTCGGGCTAAAAGTTTCGGCAGGAAATATTTACATTGAATCTAGGAAAATTTTTTACATTGAATTGTGGTAACTACATCATAGTGCAATACAGGGATAGATTTTCGAGAATTTTCAATTTGCGGAAATTTTTCGCGGTGAAATATGGTTTCAGGTCTCACGGAAAAACCACAAGTGCTAGGAAAATTTATTTTACATTTTGTAATCTGTAGGTCAACTACATCCATACATGGCAATATGTGTCTAAGTACTATAGCAACGGAGATATTTTTCAATTTGCAGATTTCGCGGTGAAATATGGTTTTGGGTCCACGGAAAAACCCAAGCTAGAAAATTTATTTTACATTTTGTAATCTGTAGGTCAACTACATCCATACAGTGCAATACATTGTCTAATACTATACAACGGGATGATTTTCATTTCAGATTCGCGTGAATATGGTTCGGGTCTCACGAAAAACAAGTGCGAAAATTTATTTAATTTGTAATCGTAGTCAAATACATCATAATTGCAATACATGTCTAAGACATAGCAACGGAGAGATTTCTTTGCAATTTCGCGTGAAATATGGTTTCGGCTCACAAAACACGGCTAGAAAATTATTTACATTTTGTAATTGTAGTCAAACTACATCCTACATGTGCAATACATGTTCTAAGTACTATAGCAGGAGATGATTTCAATTTCAGATTTCGCGTAATAGTTTTGGTCTCACGGAAAACACAGCTAAAAATTTATTCATTGTATCTTAGGTCAATACACTACTGTGCAATAATGTCTAAGTATACAACGAGATTTTCATTTTGCAGTTCGCGGTGAAATAGGTTTCGGTCTCACGAAAAACCAAGAGGAAATTTATTTACATTTTTGTAATCTGTAGTCAAACTACATCCATAATTGATAATGTTCTAAGTACTATAGCAACGGATGATTTTTCATTTTGAATTTCCGTGAAATATTTTTCGGTCCGGAAAACCAGAGGAATTATTAATTTTTGTAATCGTGTAACCATCATACATTCAATACATGTTCTAAGTACAACAAGGATGATTTCATTTTGCAGTTTCCGGAATATGTTTTCGGGTCTCCGAAAAACCCAAGCTAGGAATTATTTTACTTTTTGTAATCGTAGTCAACTACACATACATTGCAATACTTGTCTATACTATAGCAAGAGATATTTTTCAATTTTGCAGATTTCGCGGTGAAATATGGTTTTTCGGGTCTCACGGGAAAAACGACAATGCTAGGAAAATTTATTTTACATTTTTGTAATCTGTAGGTCAAACTACATCCATACATGTGCAATACATGTGTCTAAGTACTATACAACGAGATGATTTTCAATTTTGCAGATTTCGCGTGAAATATGGTTTTTCGGTCTCACGGAAAAACACCAAGCTAGGAAAATTTATTTTACATTTTTGTAATCTGTAGGTCAAACTACATCCATACATGTGCAATACATGGTCTAAGTACTATAGCAACGGAGATGATTTTTCTTTGCAGATTTCGCGGTGAAATATAGGTTTTTCGGTCTCACGGAAAAACCACAAGTGCTAGGAAAATTTATTTTACATTTTTGTAATCTGTAGGTCAAACTACATCCATACATGTGCAATACATGTGTCTAAAGTACTATAGCAACGGAGATGATTTTTTCAATTTTGCAGATTTCGCGCGGTGAAATATGTTTTTTCGGTCTCACGGAAAAACCACAAGCTAGGAAAATTTATTTTACATTTTTGTAATCTGTAGGTCAAACTACATCCATACATGTGCAATACATGTGCTAAGTACTATAGCAACGGAGATGATTTTTTCAATTTTGCAGATTTCGCGGTGAAATATGGTTTTCGGGTCTCACGAAAAACCACAAGTGCTAGGAAAATTATTTTACATTTTTGTAATCTGTAGGTCAAACTACATCCAACATGTGCAATACATGTGTCTAAGTACTATAGCAACGGAGATGATTTTCAATTTGCAGATTTCGCGTGAAATAGGTTTTCGGGTCTCACGGAAAAACCCAAGTGCTAGGAAATTTATTTTACATTTTGTAATCTGTAGGTCAAACTACATCCATACATGTGCAATACATGTGTCTAAGTACTATAGCAACGGAGATGATTTTTCAATTTTGCAGATTTCGCGGTGAAATATGGTTTTTTCGGTCTCACGGAAAAACACAAGTGCTAGGAAAATTTATTTTACATTTTTGTAATCTGTAGTCAAACTACATCCATACATGTGCAATACAGTGTCTAAGTACTATAGCAACGGAGATGATTTTCAATTTTGCAGATTTCGCGGTGAAATATGGTTTTCGGGTCTCACGGAAAAACCACAAGGCTAGGAAAATTATTTTACATTTTGTAATCTGTAGGTCAAACTACATCCATACATGTGCAATACATGTGTCTAAGTACTATAGCAACGGAGATGATTTTTCAATTTTGCAGATTTCGCGGTGAAATATGTTTTTCGGGTCTCACGAAACCACGTCTAGGAAAATTTTTTTACATTTTGTATCTGTAGTCAACTACATCCATAATGTG
The DNA here is from genome assembly GCA_024516035.1 of Bactericera cockerelli. Lineage (NCBI taxonomy): Eukaryota > Metazoa > Arthropoda > Insecta > Hemiptera > Triozidae > Bactericera > Bactericera cockerelli. The sequence continues at coordinate 5,229 of JAMCCL010000752.1, forward strand.
CAATACTGTGTTAAGTTATCAATTTTTCTTTTGCAATTTCGCGGTGAAATATGGTTTTTCGGGTCTCACGGAAAAACACAAGTGCTAGGAAAATTTATTTTACATTTTTGTAATCTGTAGGTCAAACTACATCCATACATGTGCAATACATGTGTCTAAGTACTATAGCAACGGAGATGATTTTTCAATTTTGCAGATTTCGCGGTGAAATATGGTTTTTTCGGGTCTCACGGAAAAACACAAGCTAGGAAAATTTATTTTACATTTTTGTAATCTGTAGGTCAAACTACATCCATACATGTGCAATACATGTGTCTAAGTACTATAGCAACGGAGATGATTTTTCAATTTTGCAGATTTCGCGGTGAAATATGGTTTTTCGGGTCTCACGGAAAAACCACAAGTGCTAGGAAAATTTATTTTACATTTTTGTAATCTGTAGGTCAAACTACATCCATACATGTGCAATACATGTGTCTAAGTACTATAGCAACGGAGATGATTTTCAATTTTGCAGATTTCGCGGTGAAATATGGTTTTTCGGGTCTCACGGAAAAACCACAAGTGCTAGGAAAATTTATTTTACATTTTTGTAATCTGTAGGTCAAACTACATCCATACATGTGCAATACTGTGTCTAAGTACTATAGCAACGGAGATGATTTTTCAATTTTGCAGATTTCGCGGTGAAATATGGTTTTTTTCGGGTCTCACGGAAAAACCACAAGTGCTAGAAAATTTATTTTTACATTTTTGTAATCTGTAGGTCAAACTACATCCATACATGTGCAATACATGTGTCTAAGTACTATAGCAACGGAGATGATTTTTCAATTTTGCAGATTTCGCGGTGAAATATGGTTTTTTTCGGGTCTCACGGAAAAACCACAAGTGCTAGGAAAATTTATTTTACATTTTTGTAATCTGTAGGTCAAACTACATCCATACATGTGCAATACATGTGTCTAAGTACTATAGCAAACGGAGATGATTTTTCAATTTTGCAGATTTCGCGGTGAAATATGGTTTTTTCGGTCTCACGGAAAAACCACAAGTGCTAGGAAAATTTATTTTACATTTTTGTAATCTGTAGGTCAAACTACATCCATACATGTGCAATACATGTGTCTAAGTACTATAGCAACGAGATGATTTTTCAATTTTGCAGATTTCGCGGTGAAATATGGTTTTTCGGTCTCACGGAAAAACACCGTGCTAGGAAAATTTATTTTACATTTTTGTAATCTGTAGGTCAAACTACATCCATACATGTGCAATACATGTGTCTAAGTACTATAGCAACGGAGATGATTTTTCAATTTTGCAGATTTCGCGGTGAAATATGGTTTTTTCGGGTCTCACGGAAAAACCACAAGTCTAGGAAAATTTATTTTACATTTTTGTAATCTGTAGGTCAAACTACATCCATACATGTGCAATACATGTGTCTAAGTACTAAGCAACGGAGATGATTTTTCAATTTTGCAGATTTCGCGGTGAAATATGGTTTTTTCGGGTCTCACGGAAAAACCACAAGTGCTAGGAAAAATTATTTTACATTTTTGTAATCTGTAGGTCAAACTACATCCATACATGTGCAATACAGTGTCTAAGTACTATAGCAACGGAGATGATTTTTCAATTTTGCAGATTTTCGCGGTGAAATATGGTTTTTCGGGTCTCACGGAAAAACCACAAGTGCTAGGAAAATTTATTTTACATTTTTGTAATCTGTAGGTCAAACTACATCCATACATGTGCAATACATGTGTCTAAGTACTATAGCAACGGAGATGATTTTTCAATTTTGCAGATTTCGCGGTGAAATATGGTTTTTCGGGTCTCACGGAAAAACCACAAGTGCTAGGAAAATTTATTTTACATTTTTGTAATCTGTAGGTCAAACTACATCCATACATGTGCAATACATGTGTCTAAGTACTATAGCAACGGAGATGATTTTTCAATTTTGCAGATTTCGCGGTGAAATATGGTTTTTCGGGTCTCACGGAAAAACCACAAGTGCTAGGAAAACTTATTTTACATTTTGTAATCTGTAGGTCAAACTACATCCATACATGTGCAATACATGTGTCTAAGTACTATAGCAACGGAGATGATTTTTCAATTTTGCAGATTTCGCGGTGAAATATGGTTTTTCGGGTCTCACGGAAAAACTACAAGTGCTAGGAAAATTTATTTTACATTTTTGTAATCTGTAGGTCAAACTACATCCATACATGTGCAATACATGTGTCTAAGTACTATAGCAACGGAGATGATTTTTCAATTTTGCAGATTTCGCGGTGAAATATGGTTTTTTCGGGTCTCACGGAAAAACCACAAGTGCTAGGAAAACTTATTTTAAATTTCTGTAATCTGTAGGTCAAACTACATCCATACATGTCAATACATGTCGATACCTTTTTGCCAAAATGTGAATTGCGCCAAAATCAAATTTTTCAGGAGAGAGGTTTGAAAAAATAAAAAGTTGTTTTTTTCAAAAAAAGTTTCATTACTCAGTTGTCCTACGTACGATTTATACCAAATTTGGATATAATACTTGAAACTGTTTGCTTTAAATATTCCTGATAATTTTAACTGCGAAATGCCTTTAGTTATTGAGATAGTGTCGCTTTTCACAATTGAGAGGTTGAAAAAGAATTCGCCAAAAAGTGAAAAACTCCATCTTTCTTTGTTTAGGTATTAGCCAAAAAGTGAATTGTCCACTCTTGTTCTTCAGCCTACTAACCAGAATGTGAAAAACGCCCGATTTTTCGGGTTTTAAGTAAAGTTGGTTTAGCCAAAATGTGAAAAATCCACTCCTAAAACTCTGCCTGCTAAACCAGAATGTGAAAAACGCCCGATTTTTTGTGTTTTAAGTAAAAGTGGTTTACGTAAAATGTGAAAAGTGCCATATGGAATACAATAAATTTGTGAAAAGCGACATATAAGACGAATAAATAGTGCATAATTTGTGCGTATAGTAACTGTAATAATGATTATTATTAAAGAACGCGATGGCGTTCCGCAACGCCAAGTCAAAAATTAAGAAGAGGGCACCAAGAGATATTATACGTCACAGCACAAAGTGCCAATTTCACGCCTCTGAATCGGAATAACTAACTACAAAGGATGAATGAAAACTAAAACACTACAAAGGATGAATTATTTACTGAAAAGAAGCAAGCTTTCGAATAATGAAGATTAATAAGAGAATCATCAAAAACGCTTGACTTAAACCGTTGAGAATCAATAATAATAATAATAATATCGCCTTATTTATACTGCCCGATATGGACTATCAAAGTCCCATTATTCCAGCAGTAAGCCCAGACATATTATCATGTGGTAAAAATCCCAAATGGGAGGATAACTTGTCATGTCCCGGCTGGGTTTTCGAACCCACGACCTCTGAACTTTGGATTCACAGAGTGCCGCCTTTACACTGAGCTAACCGGGATCAATGGTGAAAAAAACCATTTTTCACTTTCTGCTGCTTGATGTTCTTATTCGATCTTGACCGGGCTACAGCCTAAACCACTGGCCAATTTTGGTGTATGAATTTGATCTTGTTTTCTCGTCTTTGGTGGCAGATTTGCCTTGAGTACTTATATACCCCAAAATGGGCACTTCAGCCCCATAATTCTAAAAATACCCACTAATTGATGTAAAAATATAATAGAAATTTTATATTTTCCAGAGAACTTTACAGATATTGACGATTGAGGTGCAATTTTAATATAATGAAAATAAAATTGATCAATGTAAAATCAAACATAAAAGCAGACCGTCAGACATATTCTTTGATGTATATAAATTTATGAGTCGCCCTTTTATTCTTAGTCAAGCACATACATCATTAAGTACAAAAAAACATATAAACAGACAGACAGACCTACGGATAAACAAAAGACGGACATGCAGGCAGACATAATTATTTGATGGATATAACCTTATGAGGTGTTATTTTAATTGTAAAGTGAAGCATATTTATCACTGAGTAGACATACACATAGACAAACAGACAGACATACAAAAAGGTTCAGACATATGAACAGACCAGGCGCGGCTGGTGCTAAGGAGCTGCGGAGCTCCAGCACCCCCAGACGAAAAATAAAAAAGAGAGGATTTTCTCAAGTCGTACACAATAAAAATTATCACACATTTCTAGAAAAATTAATGCATAACTATTATAAATTCTTTAGTCCGGTATGCACTGTAGCAGTACCCCCAAAACATTTCCCCACCGGCCGCGCCTAGAACAGACACATACCTTACGTATACTACAGACATACAGGCAGACATTTAGAGACTAGACAAATACTTTTTACTAACAGAGCATAAATCACTGGATTTGTATGCTTAAGAAACACCTTTCTTGTCAGAAGTGCACTGGGTTTGTGTATTCTAATAAAGAAACACTCAATATTCTTATCCTAAAGTCTGGGTATTTCTAAACAAACTCAATATTTATCTAATCCTATATTATTCCTTGAAAACATACAAAAACGTGTGAAAATACTAACTACTTGATTACTACTAACTTATCTCTATAAGATAGCTCTAAGTGTAAGTCGAGTAGATAATAAACGATAGTACATAAGAGGATAGTAAACATGAAGCGGAGCCCAAACATTATTTCAGAATATTTTTGGGCTGATGACTGGGCGGGTAATTTTTATATTCGTGAAGGGGTATTTTTTTAGGGATTATTACTTTTTCATACAGGATCCGCCAGAAAAAAGGAGCCTCTCGAAATATCTAGAGAACGGATTATTTTTTTTTTTTAATGATAAAAAAAAACCTGTACCATTATATCGAGGGGAAACCTTATCTATTAGGTTCTGATTTTTTTTTTATCATTACCAGGGGTGGCCCCAAGGGAGTCAACTTTGGAATCTTAAATGAAATATCCCTATTTGAAATACATTTTTGAAAAGAAGATGACATTGAAATTATTTTAAGACAAGTTTGAGATTTTTAATCATAACAGGGTCGGAGATATCGTACATTTCATTTCACATCAGGTTTCAGTAATTTTTTTATAAGAAATAAGTTGTATTTTTTAATGTCAACTACTTTTTGGAAATGTCTTACAAATATGGTGGTTCCTTTTAAGATTCCAAAGTTGACACCCCTGGGGCCGCCCCTGGTAATGATAAAAAACCAATACCTAGTAGAAAAGGTTTCCCCTGCTATAGAATGGTACACGTGTTTTAGCATTTTTTAAATTTTTTATCCGTTCTCTAGATATTCTGAGTGGCTCCTTTTTTTGTGGGCCCTATTATATTAATGAATACAGAAAATTCATCATTTGTTATTGCGGCGGAAATTGAATCCGGTCATAGATAGTTTGAAACCCTGAATCGAATGGAAGATATTTTAGCCGCACTAACGTATATAGCACTTTGAAAATCCTGTTGTTTTGTTTTTTAATAACAACCCTTTAATGTTTAAATAGTAATGAGAACATCTGAAAAGAAAAACTAGGAAGAAAGGCTAATACTTAGACAAAGAAAGATGGCGTTTTCCACTTTTTGGCGAATTCTTTTTCAACCTCTCAATTGTGAAAAGCGACACTGAAATAAAGCGAAAATTGAAATTTTGGATATTTCACATTTTGGCAAAAAGGTATCGATATATTATCGGATTTTTCACATTCTCGTATAATGTAAAAGAAAAAAAAAAAACTTTTCACGTTTTAGCTGGATAAATCTCAAATTTTGACCAAAAAAATGAAAACTTAAAATTAAAACTATACTAGATAGAAACTTGGCCGTGAGTTCATCCGAAAGAGCTTTTAAAACTGATTAAGAATCTGAAATAAAACGAAAATTGAAATTTTGGATAATTCACATTTTGGCAAAAAGGTATCGATGTGTCTAAGTACTATAGCAACGGAGATGATTTTTCAATTTTGCAGATTTCGCGGTGAAATATGGTTTTTCGGGTCTCACGGAAAAACCACAAGTGCTAGGAAAATTTATTTTACATTTTTGTAATCTGTAGGTCAAATTACATCCATACATGTGCAATACATGTGTCTAAGTACTATAGCAACGGAGATGATTTTTCAATTTTGCAGATTTCGCGGTGAAATATGGTTTTTCGGGTCTCACGGAAAAACCACAAGTGCTAGGAAAATTTATTTTACATTTTTGTAATCTGTAGGTCAAACTACATCCATACATGTGCAATACAGTGTCTAAGTACTATAGCAACGGAGATGATTTTTCAATTTTGCAGATTTCGCGGTGAAATATGGTTTTTCGGTCTCACGGAAAAAACCACAATGCTAGAAATTTATTTTACATTTTTGTAATCTGTAGTCAATACATCCATACATGGAATGTTTAAGTTACATTCGCGGAAATGATTTTCAATTTTGCAGATTCGCGTAAATAGTTTTTGGATCTGAAAAACACCAATGCTAAAATTTATTTATACATTTTTTAATCAGTTGTAAATTACATCCACGCAATACAGTGTCTAATCTATTCAACGAGAATTTTTCAATGCAGATTCGTGAAAATGTTTTTTGGCCACGGAAAAATCATTGCGAAGATAATATTACATTTTTTCGTTAGGTCAAACACATCCTAATGTTATACATGTGTAATATATAAGCAACGATGATTTTCAATTTTGCAGATTGCGGTGAAATTGGTTTTTTTTTTGGGTCTCACGAAAAACCACAAGTGCAGGAAAATATTTACATTTTTTTAATCTGTAGGTCAAACTACATCCATACATGTCAATACATGTTCAAGATATACAACGGAATGATTTTCAATTTTGCGATTTCGGGTGAAAAAGGTTTTTTCGTTCACGGAAAAACACACTGAAAATTTAATACATTTTTGTAATCTTAGTTCAAACTATTCAACTTGCAATACTGGTCAAAATTTTGGCACGAAAATTATCAATTTGCAATTTGTAAATTTGATTGTGTATTTCGTCCACGGAAAAACACAAGTCTAGGAAAATTATTTTACATTTTGTAATCTGTGAAACTAATCCATACATGAAACATGCTGAAATTATTACAACGGAATGATTTTCAATATTGCAGATTTCGCGTGAAATTGTCTTTTCGGGTTTCACAAAACTAAGTTTGGAAAATTATTTTCTTTTTGTATTCTACGGAAATACACCAATACAGAAAATATTTTAATGTAACTTACAACGAAGATTTTCATTGCAATTTCGCGTAATAGTTTTCGGTCTCACGAAACCAAGCTAGAATATTTACATTTAATCTGTATCAAACTCATCCATAATGCAATTGTTCTAAGTATACAGAGATTTTCATTGCAGATTTCGTGAAATAGTTTTCGTCACGAAACCAAATGTAGGAAAATTTCATTTTAATTAGAACTACATCCTAGTCAACATGTTAGTATACACGGATATTTCATTTGCATTCGCGTGAAATGGTTTTGGGTCACGGAAAACCAAGCAGAATTATTACTTTGTAAGAGCAAACACCATACTGTATATCTATACAACACGAATATTTCAATTGCAATTCGCGTAATATGGTTTTGGTCTCACGAAAAACCACAATCTAGAAATATTTTACATTTTACTTATCAACAATCCTACAGCAATACATCGTACAAGCACGAATATTTTTCAATTGAGATTTCCTGAAAATGTTTCGGGCTCGAAAACACAAGGAATTTATTTACTTTTGTAATTAGCACCATCTACTGTCATAAGTTCAATACTAAGCACAGATGATTTCATTTGCGATTTCGCGTAATTTTTTCGGTCTCACGAAAAAAAATATTAATTTTTATTCACATACATGCAGTAAAACAACGATGATTTCATTTTGCATTTCGCGTGATATTTTCGCTCACAAACCATGCTAGAATTTACATTTTTAATCTAAAGATATTTCATTGCGATTTCGCGGTGAAATAGTTTTGGTTCAGAAACCACAAGCTAGGAAAATTTTACATTTTTATCTGTGTCAACTACATATACATTGATACATGTCTAGTACTATAGCAACGAGATATTTTCATTTGCAGATTTCGGTGAAATGGTTTTGGTTCACGAAACCCAAGCTAGAAAATATTACATTTTGTAATCGTATCAAACACATAAAGTGCATAATGTCATACTAACAACGAATGATTTTTCATTTGCAGATTCCGTAAATATGTTTTCGGTCTCACGAAACCAAGCTAGAATTTTACATTTGTAATCTGTAGTCAATAATCAACATGTGCAATTAAGACAAGCAATATTTCATTGCAATGGTATTGTTTTCGGTCTAGAAACAAGCAGAATATTACTTTTGTACTATCAACTACATCCAATCATCATGTCTATTAACAACGGATGTTTTCATTTGCAGATTCGTGAATATGTTTCGTCTAGAAAACACAAGCTAGAAAATTTTTAATTTTGAATCTAAGTACTATAGCAACGGAGATGATTTTTCAATTTGCAGATTTCGCGTGAATTTTTTTTCGGTCTCACGGAAAAACACAAGTGCTAGGAAATTTATTTTACATTTGTAATCTGTAGGTCAAACTACATCCATACATGTGCAATCATGTGTCTAAGTACATAGCAACGGAGATGATTTTTCAATTTGCAGATTTCGCGGGAAATATGGTTTTTCGGTCTCACGGAAAAACCACAAGCTAGGAAAATTTATTTTACATTTTGTAATCTGTAGTCAAACTACTCCATACATGTGCAATACAGTGTCTAATACTATACAACGGAGATGATTTCAATTTTGCAGATTCCGTGAATAGTTTTCGGGTCTCACGAAAACACAAGTCTAGGAAAATTATTTTACATTTTTGTAATCTGTAGGTCAAACACATCCATACATGTGCAATACATGTCTAATACATACAACGGAAGATTTTCATTGCAGATTCGCGTGAAATATGGTTTTCGGTCTCACGAAAAACCCAATCAGGAAATTTATTTACATTTTTGTAACTGTAGTCAAACTACTCCAACATTCAATACATTCTATAACACGATGATTTCAATTTTGCAATTTCGCGAAATGTTTTTTCGGGTCTCACGGAAAAACCACAATGCTAGGAAAATTTATTTTACATTTTTGTAATCTGTAGGTCAAACTACATCCATACATGCAATACATGGTCTAAGTACTATAGCAACGGAGATGATTTTTCAATTTTGCAGATTTCGCGGTGAAATATTTTTTTTTCGGTCTCACGGAAAAACCACAAGTCTAGGAAAATTTATTTTACATTTTTGTAATCTGTAGTCAAACTACATCCATACATGTGCAATACATGTGTCTAAGTACTAAGCAACGAGATGATTTTTCAATTTTGCAGATTTCCGCGTGAAATATGGTTTTTCGGGTCTCACGGAAAAACCACAATGCTAGGAAAATTATTTTACATTTTTGTAATCTTAGGTCAAACTACATCCATACATGTGCAATAATGTGTCTAAGTACTATAGCAACGGAGATGATTTTTCAATTTTGCAGATTTCGCGTGAAATATGGTTTTTCGGTCTCAAAACCACAAGTGCTAGGAAAATTTATTTTACATTTTTGTAATCTGTAGGTCAAACTACATCCATACATGTGCAATACATGTGTCTAAGTACTATAGCAACGGAGATGATTTTTCAATTTTGCAGATTTCGCGGTGAAATATGGTTTTTCGGGTCTCACGGAAAAACCACAAGTGCTAGGAAAATTATTTTACATTTTTGTAATCTGTAGGTCAAACTACATCCATACATGTGCAATACATGTGTCTAAGTACTATAGCAACGGAGATGATTTTTCAATTTTGCAGATTTCGCGGTGAAATGGTTTTTCGGGTCTCACGAAAACCACAAGTGCTAGGAAAATTATTTACATTTTTGTAATCTGTAGGTCAAACTACATCCATACATGTGCAATACATGGTCTAATACTATAGCAACGGAATTTTTTTCAATTTGCAGATTTCGCGGTGAAATATGGTTTTTTCGGGTCTCACGGAAAAACCACAAGTGCTAGGAAAATTATTTTACATTTTTGTAATCTGTAGGTCAAACTACATCCATACATGTGCAATACATGTGTCTAAGTACTATAGCAACGGAGATGATTTTTCAATTTGCAGATTTCGCGGTGAAATATGTTTTTCGGGTCTCACGGAAAAACCACAAGTGCTAGGAAAATTTATTTACATTTTTGTAATCTGTAGGTCAAACTACATCCATACATGTGCAATACATGTGTCTAAGTACTATACAACGGAGATGATTTTTCAATTTTGCAGATTTCGCGGTGAAATATGGTTTTTCCGGGTCTCACGGAAAAACCACAAGTGCTAGGAAAATTTATTTTACATTTTTGTAATCTGTAGGTCAAACTACATCCATACATGTGCAATACATGTGTCTAAGTACTATAGCAACGGAGATGATTTTTCAATTTTGCAGATTTCGCGGTGAAATATGGTTTTTCGGGTCTCACGGAAAAACCACAAGTGCTAGGAAAATTTATTTTACATTTTTGTAATCTGTAGGTCAAACTACATCCATACATGTGCAATACATGTGTCTAAGTACTATAGCAACGGAGATGATTTTTCAATTTTGCAGATTTCGCGGTGAAATATGGTTTTTTTTTCGGGTCTCACGGAAAAACCACAAGTGCTAGGAAAATTTATTTTACATTTTTGTAATCTGTAGGTCAAACTACATCCATACATGTGCAATACATGTGTCTAAGTACTATAGCAACGGAGATGATTTTTCAATTTTGCAGATTTCGCGGTGAAATATGGTTTTTTCGGGTCTCACGGAAAAACCACAAGTGCTAGGAAAATTTATTTTACATTTTTGTAATCTGTAGGTCAAACTACATCCATACATGTGCAATACATGTGTCTAAGTACTATAGCAACGGAGATGATTTTCAATTTTGCAGATTTCGCGGTGAAATATGGTTTTTTTCGGGTCTCACGGAAAAACCACAAGTGCTAGGAAAATTTATTTTACATTTTTGTAATCTGTAGGTCAAACTACATCCATACATGTGCAATACATGTGTCTAAGTACTATAGCAACGGAGATGATTTTTCAATTTTGCAGATTTCGCGGTGAAATAATGGTTTTTCGGTCTCACGGAAAAACACGAAGCTAGGAAAATTTATTTTACATTTTTGTAATCTGTAGGTCAAACTACATCCATACATGTGCAATACATGTGTCTAAGTACTATAGCAACGGAGATGATTTTTCAATTTTGCAGATTTCGCGGTGAAATATGGTTTTTTCGGGTCTCACGGAAAAACCACAAGTGCTAGGAAAATTTATTTTACATTTTTGTAATCTGTAGGTCAAACTACATCCATACATGTGCAATACATGTGTCTAAGTACTATAGCAACGGAGATGATTTTTCAATTTTGCAGATTTCGCGGTGAAATATGGTTTTTTCGGGTCTCACGGAAAAACCACAAGTGCTAGGAAAATTTATTTTACATTTTTGTAATCTGTAGGTCAAACTACATCCATACATGTGCAATACATGTGTCTAAGTACTATAGCAACGGAGATGATTTTTCAATTTTGCAGATTTCGCGGTGAAATATGGTTTTTCGGGTCTCACGGAAAAACCACAAGTGCTAGGAAAATTTATTTTACATTTTTGTAATCTGTAGGTCAAACTACATCCATACATGTGCAATAACATGTGTCTAAGTACTATAGCAACGGAGATGATTTTTCAATTTTGCAGATTTCGCGGTGAAATATGGTTTTTCGGGTCTCACGGAAAAACCACAAGTGCTAGGAAAATTTATTTTACATTTTTGTAATCTGTAGGTCAAACTACATCCATACATGTGCAATACATGTGTCTAAGTACTATAGCAACGGAGATGATTTTTCAATTTTGCAGATTTCGCGGTGAAATATGGTTTTTCGGGTCTCACGGAAAAACCACAAGTGCTAGGAAAATTTATTTTACATTTTTGTAATCTGTAGGTCAAACTACATCCATACATGTGCAATACATGTGTCTAAGTACTATAGCAACGGAGATGATTTTTCAATTTTGCAGATTTCGCGGTGAAATATGGTTTTTGGGTCTCACGGAAAAACCACAAGTGCTAGGAAAATTTATTTTACATTTTGTAATCTGTAGGTCAAACTAATCCATACATGTGCAATACATGTGTCTAAGTACTATAGCAACGGAGATGATTTTTCATTTGCAGATTTCGCGGTGAATATGGTTTTTCGGGTCTCACGGAAAAACCACAAGTGCTAGGAAAATTTATTTTACATTTTTTATCTGTAGGTCAAACTAATCCATACATGTGCAATACATGTGTCTAAGTACTATAGCAACGGAGATGATTTTTCAATTTTGCAGATTTCGCGGGAAATATGGTTTTTCGGGTCTCACGGAAAAACCACAAGTGCTAGGAAAATTTATTTTACATTTTTGTAATCTGTAGGTCAAACTACATCCATACATGTGCAATACATGTGTCTAAGTACTATAGCAACGGAGATGATTTTTCAATTTTGCAGATTTCGCGGTGAAATATGGTTTTTCGGGTCTCACGGAAAAACCACAAGTGCTAGGAAAATTTATTTTACATTTTTGTAATCTGTAGGTCAAATACATCCATACATGTGCAATACATGTGTCTAAGTACTATAGCAACGGAGATGATTTTTCAATTTTGCAGATTTCGCGGTGAATATGGTTTTTCGGGTCTCACGGAAAAACCACAAGGGGGGCCCCCCCATACATGTGCAATACATGTGTCTAAGTACTATAGCAACGGAGATGATTTTTCAATTTTGCAGATTTCGCGGTGGAAATATGGTTTTTCGGGTCTCACGGAAAAACCACAAGTGCTAGGAAAATTTATTTTAACATTTTTGTAATCTGTAGGGTCAAACTACATCCATACATGTGCAATACATGTGTCTAAGTACTATAGCAACGGAGATGATTTTTCAATTTTGCAGATTTCGCGGTGAAATATGGTTTTTCGGGTCTCACGGAAAAACACAAGTGCTAGGAAAATTTATTTTACATTTTTGTAATCTGTAGGTCAAACTAATCCATACATGTGCAATAC
>JAMCCL010000753.1:0-18335 GCA_024516035.1 Bactericera cockerelli
CCCCTGGCAACACCAAAACTCATTCATTCCACGGATAGTGATGGGTAGCTCTTCCAACATTGATCCTCAATCGGGCCCGGGGGTTTCAGTGCTGTTGTCCCCCCCCACACATCTGTATTTAAAATCCCCCCTGGTAAACAGCCATTTCATCCTATCCCCCAATAAACTAGCCATTTTGGAAATACAGTCGAACCTGGATTTTAAAGAAAAAAATTTTTCCGGGCCCAAATTTTTAACCTCTGTAAAAAGGGAAAAATAAATTTTTTTTCTAAGAAATTTAATTTTCCCAGGTAAAATTTTTCCTTTGTATATGTTTCCCCACGAATAGATTTAAAAAATTACTGTCCTGAATAGGACTTTAAACCCCAAATTTAAAATATCAACGGGTTTTTCCCAAACCCAAAATAGATTCATTGGCGCAGTATCAATTGTAGTTTCTACTGAAACCCTAAAATTTCCAGGTCAGAAATAATCCTAAATACTTTACCTGTCATTCTGTGTGAATACCCCCTTTCAAAATTTGGGGATCCAATTTTTTTTTTTCTACTGCAGGCCAAAACCAACGACAGGGGGTTTTGCCCTCCTTTCGCGGGAAACTCAAAAATTCCACCCAGTTTAACCCCAAACCCACCGGGGTTGGGACGGAATCCCCAGAAATCACGAAGTCTTCACCTCGCTAAACCCGTTGCTTAACTTGGGTGACCCTTTCCGAGAACCGGTGCATTCAACCGGCATCAAACGTTTTTTGGGATATATTTTCGAAAGTCTTTTTTTAAAAATTTAAACCATTTATTTAAATTAAAATAATTAAAAAATTTAACTTATTTCATAAGTACAAATTAATTCTTTTATTCATACTTTGTTAAAAAAAAAAAAGAAAATTTAATTTTCTCTTTTAAAAAACTTTTTTATAAAAACTCAAAAACCCAAAGTAAAACCCATAAAATTTTTTTAAAAAACCCAAAAAACAATAAAAAAAAGAAACATTTTTCACTCGGGTATGAACTAAGTGATATGATAACTGATAAAATTGATACAAGAAAAAATATTCACCCCTATTTCCCAAACCCTAAAAGGCCATGGGGAAAACTAAAAAAATTTAAATTTCCAAGGTGGTAACGCGAAGTCGCAGAAAAAAAATCAAAAAAAATGAATTTTTTTTTTAGTTTCATTCATAATGGAAAAGAGTAATTTATGAAGTTACCAATAAATTTTCTCCCTCTATTAAACACTATTAAAAATACAAAATTTAACCGGATAAAAAAGGAACCTTTTGGGAAGCCCAAAAAACCCGGGAAAACAGGACTTGTGGGAAGCAGAAAAAAATGGGTTAAACAGGGCTTGTGTAAGCAGAAAACCTGGATAAACAGGAAAATTTTTTAAGCAGGAAACCGGGATAAACAGGACTCGGGAAACAGGAAAACCCGGAAAACAGGACTTGTTAAGCAGGGGCCTGGATAAAATGGAAAAAAAACGGGCCCCCACTAGGTTTTTCCCGGTTTTAAAAAAACTTTTATAAAACAGAAAATGGTTTTCCGTTCTCCCTTTATTTTCCCCTTTTCTAACCAGGTTTGACTAGAAAATTAAATTTCTTCAGTAAAAACCCTTTTTTTTCTATTGAACCACCTACAGGACCTTGTTCCCCAGGGGCTCTTTTTGCTTTTTTAAAAATGATCTAAAATCAAATTCCCAAAATTTCCCCAAAAAAAAAAATTTTTTTAATCAAAAAAAATATTTTTTTTCTTTCTCTAATAAACAAATTTTTAAAACCAAAAAATAACGGTATGATACTGTTTAAAGTAGTTGGGGGTTTATGTTTGAATGAAAAATTGAAAGCATGTTTACAAAAAAGTAAATGATGTAAACAAAATTTTGTTAATCGCTTTTTCCCTGATGTCACATCTACTCCCAAAATCACATTTTCAAAATCTACGATGAAACCAAGGATTGAACCACGTACCTAGGTTTTCCAAATCCGCCGCCCTTTTCGATCAAACTAAATGGGTCGGTTTTATGGGGAAAGTAGTACATTGTTTTATGTTTTAAACCCGTTTGTCACAAACGCAGTAGCTAGATCTTTAAAGCGGGATTTTGAACCCCAGAGGTTTAATGGTTTGAGCCCCAATTTAAACAAAATTTTAAGCAAATTTGAATATTTTTTACATTGTTTAAAACAAATAATATTTGTGTCATTTAGGTTTTGCCCTTTAAATTTATTGCCCCTTTTGGGAAAACCCACCTTCCAAAATCTTCCTGCGATTTTTTATTTTGCCCGAGTCGGGTTTTTCCTAGTTCTTTTCCGTTTTATTTTAAAAAATTTTTTTTAAATTTTTTTTTATCTAAATTTTTCCCAAATCTGTTTTTAAAAAACAAAATACCCCTTAAAAAATTTTAGAATAAATTGCAAATTTTTTTTTTTCTTTCAAACCTTAACAAAAAAAAAAGTATGAGATATTGTGACTAAACTTATGTTCATCCGTTTACAAAAAAAATAAAAATTTTTTAAAGGAAACCCGGGGTCATTATTATTTTTTATTAAAATTTTTATCAAATGATTTTTTTTTGTAAATGGTACTTTTTCATAAATTTTTTGAAATCATGGTTAATTTTTTTTTTTTTAAACCTTTTTCAAAAATCCTTTTTTTTTTTCCAAGGGGTCTTTTTTAAATCGCCAGCAGGCTAATTTTTAAAAAAAGCCTCTTTTTAAAGTAGAAGAGGGGGCCCCTTTTTTAGAGCCTATGGGATTTCAAAGAACCTAATTTTTAAATATTAGCCTATGTTTTCTCTATTTAATCTACGAAACTGACTTAGAGCAATTTGTTTTTATCAAAAGTTAAAGTCCAATATCCATTAAAGTTTTTCACAAACAAAAACTTGTGTTGATTCAATTCAAATACTTTGTTTTTTATGCTACCAGAGAGGAAAAAATTCTATTTAAAAAGGTAAAATTTGGGGTAAAAAAGGGGTTTGAAAAACACAGATTGTAGATTTTTTAAATTTTAACTTTGAATTTCCCAAGTAAAAAAAAAAAAATCTCTTCGTTTTCGGTAAAATTTTAACCCCCCAAAAACCAAAGGGGACCTTTTGGTTTTTTTTTTATTTTTGGGAGTGTGAAAAAAAAAGCACCCAAAAATAATAGAAAATTTTTTTTAACTACAGAAACAAAATCGGGTGTTTTTTTGGGTGTAAAAAAAAGTCAGAAAAAGCATGTTGAAAAACAAACATCGGGGCCCCCTTAAGTATTTTTTTTTGGGTAAATAAAAAAAATCCCCGTTTTTTGGGGAAATTTAAAAATTCTCTTCAATAAAAAACATTTTCTCTTTGTTATATTCGGGGGTTTAATTGTTCTGAAATTTTTTTAGTTTTTTTTTCCGTCTAGTCTTATTATAATTTTCCTCTGTAAAAAAAATTTTTTTGTTTTCATTTTTTTCCCTTCAGACTTCATTTCAGATTCAGTTATTTTTTTAATTTTCCCAAAAATGTCCATATTTTTTTCCCAATTTTTTATCTGTTTTTTTTTTATCTTGATTTTATGACGAAAAAGCATACAAAAAAAGGAATTAAAAAAAAGAGGTAAAAAATGAAAAAATTAAAAAAATTTTTGGGCCCAACCAAAAATTTTGCCCACTCTTCAGGGAAAAACAAAATATTTTACAAACTTGAATCTTGTACTCGTATCTAACAAAATTTAAATTGAAAAAAATTTTTCGAAAATAAAAAAAAAAATACTTCTGATATCAAATATTAAAAATTTTTCTGGGAAGTAAAAATAAAAAAATTTATTTTCCCGGGTTGAAATAAAAAAAATTTAAAAATATTTTCACCAAATTTTCACAAAAATGTTTGTCAAAATCGAGATTATCCAAAAAAAGACAGTAGTTTTTTAAGGGATCTAAACTTGAACATTAAAAAACCCTCCTGATCGCCAAGTCCACCGCGGATAAGTAAAAAAAACAGGAGCCGCCCCCCCCCAAAAAAAGCTAGATAAACCTTATTTTAGCAACAGGGAATTTGGGCAATTTTTAAAATTATTTGCAAACAGACACCCAAACCCTCCACCATAAAAAGAAGAAGAGCTGATTATTTTAACAACCATATTTTTAATATCATGATCCCATATAGTTCTCAGGGACAATAATAGAATCCTAACTTTGCAAAAATTTTAAAACAGTCGAACCTAGATATAAGAGAAAATAACTCCAAAGGAAAGGAATTTTTTTTAATGATGGATTTGCTAAACGCCAAAAGTTAGCGGTCAAAAACAAACTTATTTTGCAGAAAAAGTGGTCCCTTTGGGAAATGGTAAAAAAAAAATGTTCTGAACTCAAAAGAGTAAAGAAAAATGAATTTAGTCAATAAAAAAAAATGCGCATTTTGTGAAGAGGTTTTTTCAAAAAAAATTGAAAAGTTTAGTTGAAGGGGTTAAAAAGAGCTTTAAAATTTTTCAAAAAATTCCTTCCTTTTTACATCCAGGTTTTGGGCTGTAAATACCCAATAGAACGGCTGGGGAAGTACCTAATTCAGTTTAAAAATTAAATCGGGCCCCTAGTGACTTAGTCTGGCCCGGGGGACTATAAACAGGGAGGGGAAACCCGCAGTCGGGGTGGGGGGCTAAAACACAGTTTGACCACATTGTGGGGGGCCCCTTTCAAATTTTTAGCCTCCTTGTAAAGACAGAGGTAGAAGGGCAATCCCTTCGTCCCACTGTCTGGCTACCATCGTTCACGATACGCCACCCTAAAATAAGAGATGATGGTGACTTAGCAACGAGGGGGTTGGGGAAAAATCAAAAACAAAATAAGAATGGACTTCTTCCCCGAACGTTTCGCCATTTTTTTCCCAAAAATTTTTAGTGGGATTGTTGGGAAGCAATATTTCAGTCCCGGGGGGATTTGATCTAATTTGAAATTTTACAAAAAAAGTTGGGGCAAAGAAAAGTGACGAGACAAAACTCCTTGGTTTTGTTGCACTCATTGGGAAAGGAGCCTGAGGAAAATTCAAAAAGGTCCGTTCACAAGCGCAGAGTGGCAAAAAGCCCCCCGGGAGAGAAGGTCGGAAGAATGGTTTTTGACCTCTTCTTTGAGTCGCTCCAAAGCGAGCTGAGCGTGTAAACGGGTCCAAATCATCAGGGTCCGGCCCGTAGATCGTACACAGCATTCTGTACAACTCGGGAAATTTACGGCCCAAAAACCTACAAGGACAAAAATTATTATTAATTTTTACTTATAACGGCTTTGACTCTTTGGGTTTTTTCACATAATAAAATGAAAATAAAAAAAAAATTTAAAATTTTTCATTAAAAGGACATAAAATGTACAACCAAGTACCTAATGAAAAAAATTTTTAAAAACAAAAATTTACAACCCAAAATAAAGAAAAGAAAGCCCGAGCAAAACCCAAACCCCCCCTTCGCTAGCTGATAGTTCCCGGGGTTTTAAAAAGGTTTAAAAAATTAAAAAACCTTAGATGCCAAATTTGGGCATCCCCCGGATCATTGGGTTTTGTGGGCTAGGATAAAGGGCCCCCCTTTTTAAAAAAAAAAAATTGGCTTTTTTGTGTTTAAATTTACAGCCTTTATATTTCGAAACCACGAAACAGGGGCTACTGTAAAACGCTATAGTCTTTTTTGTAGCCGCCCATCCCTTAGTATGCCTCCCCTCGACGGGGGAGAAGTTTACACAAAAACTTAACCAAAAAAGAAATGGAAGCAAGAAATTTTTTTATTTTGGTTAAAACCCAAAATGGGAAAAAAATTTTTTTCCCAAAAAAAAAAAAAAACTTTCTTTTCCCTTCGTCCATTTTAAATCCACCTTTTGGGTTTGAAAGAAAAATAAAAGCTAAAGGGAGTTTGATTTGATAAGGGCCCGGGGGACTTGTAACCTGGGGGTCGAAAGGGTTTAAGTCCCGCTTCAGCGTAGAATTTTTTTTAAAACGAGTTTTTAGTAGTTGTGATATCACGAAAGTGATTAACACAAATATGATTAACCTTTTTTTTACAGCTAAAGTTTAACCCCGCTATTTTCCCCTTTTTGAGCCCACACAGCAGGGAAACTGGGGAACCATCAACCCCCACTCTCCTGGGCTCCCGGGGATGGGTTTTGAGCGGGTGATACACTTGATGCCCTGTGAATATTTTGTGGACCCTGGTTGAAATAATAATAATAATATCGGGCCCTTTATTATAATTTTTTTTTATATTTACAAATTTTTACAGAGTCCGCCATTGATTATAATAATAATATCGCCTTAATAAAAATTTCTATATTACAATTTTATACAGATCCCGCCCTTGATTATAATTTAAAAATATCCCCCTTTTTAAATTTTGCCCAGTTTAAAAAACCCATTAAAGTTTTTCCCTTATTCCCCGTAAATAAGGGCCCCAACCCTATTTGTCCAAATCAATTTTTTTTTTTCTACTGCACCTGTCAAGTCCTGGGGTTTTCTATTTGGGAACAGTGGGAAATTTTAATAATAATAATTTTTTTTTTATTTTTAAAATTTTTTTTTTTTTTTTTTTTTTTTTTTTCCAAACACAGAGCTTAGGTACAAAAGTCATACTGATTTAGTTTTCCCAAAAAACATAATAAATTTAAAAATAGTTTTAAAAAAGGGATTATTTTTAAAATTAAGACCCAAATTTAAGACTAAATTAAAAAAATTTTAATTTAAAGAAAAAAAGGGAAAAAGAAAATAATATTTTCGTAAAACATACATGCACGCACAAACCAAAGCACACACACACACACACTATATATTTTACACACACCGAATATATAAAACCCCCCCCCAACCTTTTTCTCTCTCTCTCCCCTCTCCACACACACACACACTCACACACACTCACACCCAAACACACACAAAAAAACACACGCACACACACACACACATGCAACAATACACACACATGCATTTACGCACACGCATTTCACACACACCCCCTACATACACAAAAAAATACAAATACAAAACATAAACCCAAAACCCCATATACATACACCCCACACACAACCCACACACAAAACCCCCCCACAAAACCCCACGCCCACACACTCACACACGCAAGTACATACAAAGAACTAAGACCTTCAACCGTTAAGGTTTCCCCCCTGAATCTCAAACCCTTCCAATGGTTTCGGATGTTTTTAAGGGGTTTTGTTGATTACATCCGGGAAATCGTTGGCGAGTTTTTTTGGTAAATTTTGGGTATTTTGTTAAATGTTTTTTATTCCACGTATTATTATTTTATTCAGAATATGTTGTATTTTGAAGGTTTTTATTTTTTGGTGTATGGAACGGTTTTATTAATCCGATTTTTTTTTAACAAAATATAAATAATATAAAATTTTTTAAAAATTTTATTTATAATTTTTCAAATTTTTTTTTGAATTAATTGCATTGTAGTTGTTAGTGGACCCAAAAAACACTTCAACTTTAAAAAGTGGGAAAATTAGGCTCTTTAAACAAATTTTTAAATTTTTTCTGTTTTTAGATTTTGGTTTAAAAAGGGAAACCTATTTTTAAATTTGGTAATATTAGTTAAAGGTTAAAAATCCTAAAAATTTGAAATATCTTGATTAGTTTTGCTAAGAAAGAGGTGGAAAAAAATCAAGGGGTTTGTGAAAAAATTTTTTTAGTTAAAGTTTTTCTTACCAAAAGATTTTGCTTATTTTAAATCCCAAAATTTTAAATGTGTTTCTAAAATTTTTAGCCCCTGGGAGAAGAGGTCGGTGAAAAAATCTTTGTTTTTTTTTGTATATTATAATAGGTACCCACCCCTTAATAAAAATTTTTGTAAAAAAGAAAATTTAAGAACCTCTTGCAAGTGGATTGCCAAATTTTGGGGGCCCGTAGTGGATCAAATTAATTATTTTTAATTCTGGTTTTTTAGTTTTTTCCAAATTTATGGCCAACCAGCAAACTTTGATGGGAAAAAAGTAAAATTTTTTCCCCTGTAAGTCCAGAAATTTCGGAACAGAGGGATTTCTGGAAAGTTTTTTACCATTTCTTATTAAATTTTTTTTCAATTTTATTGTCTTTTTTAGTTAATTCAAAAATTTTTAAAAAATTGATTGGGCATATTTTGGTAAATTTTCTGATAAAAAAAAAAATGTTTTTTTAATTTAAATTTTTGTTAAGGTTTTTTTGAAGAGTTCGGTATTTGGTTCTCGGTAATCCCTCTCCTTTTTTTTTTATTTTAGGGTTTATAAATATATTTTTTCCCCCTTAGGATTTAAAAATAAAAATGGTATTTTTACGTAGGGGGGGATGACTTTATTTCCTTTTTTTTTTAAAAGAATTTTTTGATTGTTTTTTTAAAATTTTTTTCCTTTATCGTAAGGGAAATTAGTGGGTTGTTTCCTTTGATTTGTTTTAAAAGGAAAGTTTTGGGAAAAATAAAATTTTTATTCGTTTCGTTTTTGTTTAAGAATCAATTTTTAATTTTAGGGTTTTATTTTTTTATGGAAGTATTTTTTTTAATTTTTTTCTTTTTTTTTTCTGTGTTTGAATTTTTTTTGGGTTTTTTTTTTTAAGATTTTATTTTTTTATTTTTTAAATTTCATTAAATTTTTTAAAAAAGAATTTTTTTATTTTTTACTGCTTTAACAAATAAAAATTTTTTTTTAAAAAAATTTAAATATTTTGTGGGAAATTTTAAAATTTTAAAAGTTTGAAAATTTTGAAGTTAACTCAAACTTTATAAATTCTTCCAATTTATTGAAAGTTTGAAGGTTTTTAAATTTTTTCAATTCTAATATTTCTCAAAATTTTAAAATTTTTTGAATCGTGAATATTTAAAAAAGCAGGTTAAGCCACTAAAATTTTTTTTGAAGATGGGAAAAGGAAATGTTAAATTGGTGGTTTCGAAAAAGGGTGGTGGGATTGTGTTATTTCATAAAAAGGTTTTTAATTGTAATTTTTTATTTTAAGAGGAATTTAATCAAAAAAGAATTAAAATTTTTTAAAAAATGAGATTTAAAAAATGGTTTAATTGGGGAAATTGTTCCTAACAGTCGAAAAAAACCTTTAACTTTAGTTAAATTGAATTTTTTAGAAACCCTTCCTTCTTACCCCTAAAAATTTTCCAGTTTCTGAAAAGTTCCCCTTTTGGCCAATTTTCGGTTTTTTTCCTTTTAAGTGTATTTTGAACTTTCGCGAAGAAAAATTTCTGTAAATGGGTTTTTTGGGGGTTGGATTTTTAACCTGGAATAGGAAAAAAATTTTTTGTAATTTTAATTTTCCCAGGATTTTGGGGCAATTTGGACGACGGAAATTTTAAAATTGCCCCAAAAATTAAAAAATTTCAATTTTATAATTTTGGGAAACCCAAATTTCAAAAATGTTAAATCAATTTTTACCTGTAGTTCTTGATCAAAGGTAATTAACTTTTTTTGATTTTTCCGGTTAAAGCCAAAAAGATAATTTTTCTCCAAAATTTAAAATTTTTAAAAAATTTCTTTAACAATTTTGAATTTTTTTAGTAAGTCAATTTAATTCGGAGGAAAAGTCCTTGGATTTCCCCAAAAATTTGGGCGGCAAACGAAAAAAAAAAGTAAAACTTTATTTCGAAGCATAAAAAATGGAAAACCCGAAATTTAAAGAATAAAAGGGATAATTGATCCAGGAGGGTTTCCCTTTAAATTAAAAAGAAGAAAAGGGGGAGGGAAGCAAAAGAAAGGGAAAGGAAACCAAGAGTAAGGCAATTCTATGAATAAGTACTAAAGCCTTTTTTCAAAATTTGGTGGGACATAGAAATGGGGGAATTGTATGGAAAAAAAAAAAATTTTAATTTTTAATTGGTTTTTTCTGGTCGGCTTTCCGGGGACTTAGTTACCCTGGGATCGGGCAATCTTCCTTGAACAACCAAAAAAAATTTTTTTTTTACCTTTTTTTTTTTTCCAAAAATTAAAAAATGTGAAAAAAATTTTTTAAAAAAATTTTTTTTTTCAAGCCTTTATTAGGTTTGGGAAATCGAAATAATTTTGGGATTTAATTTTAGGTAATTGTTTTAAGAGGAACTCAAAATTTACCCTTTTTAACTATTAAATTTTTTTGAAAATTTAATTTTTTTTTTCCCTGGGAAAAAAAAATTCTTTTCAAGGCTCCTTAAGGGCTTTATAAAACAAATTTTGTAAAAGTATCGATTTAATTTTACAGTGAACCCCAAAAAACTAAGTTTGTTAACTAAATCTTCAATTGATATATTTATTTTAAAATAAATTAAAAAAATTTCCCCAATTAATTCCACTAATTTTAGCTTAAAATTTTAACGACATCTAAACCCAAATTATTTTAATTTTCCAACACTTCATGGAAACGATATTGGATTAAGCAATTAAACTTTAAAAAACAAACTTTTAATTCCACAAAGGAAACCAATTTGAAGTTTTTGAAATAATATTTTTCCAAAAACCCGAAAAAGGTTAAAAATTTTTTTACAACCCTGGGGCGGGCCCCTTTTAATTTCCCCTTTGTTGCAAAATTTTAAATTCATTTTTTTGAAAAAAAGTTTTTTGTTTTTTTCTGTTGGGAACAAAAAAAAAAAACAAACCAAAAAAATATTTTAATGGGAAAAATGAAAATTTTTTTGGGATTTCAAATTGTTGAAATTTTAAAAAAAAAATATTTCCCGAAGAACCAAGGGGCTTTTAAAATTGTAAAAAATACTTTGTATACAAGGAATTTAAAAAAAAATTGAAACCCCGGAAAGATCAGTATTCCATGGTTAAACGTTGGGCCCCCTTAAAGTATAAAATTTCTAGTTTTGGATGTATCAATTTTGTTAATTCTTGTTTTGTGGGGAAAATTATTAAAGTTGGAATCTTTGGTCTGGTTGATAGTTGTTCATTGTTTTGTGAAGGTTAAAGATTAACAGGTTCTAAGTGCCATGTACAGCAATTTTTAAGTGACTTTGCTTTTCTTTTTGTAAGATATTGGGATAGGCAGTTTTTAATAAAGGTTATCAATTGCCACGAATATTTATACAGGGTGGGCAAAAGTCGGAAACCCTGAAAAACTTTGAATGGCTTCTTGGGAAAATTAAATTTCGTACAGTGACCGGGCTAATAAACCTTCTTTTAGAGTGGATCGAATTTTTTGTTACCGGGCCCCCTGTCGGGTCAGGGGGCCAACTTTAATATTTTAAAACTTAAGTACCTTGCGATACATTTTTGGAATGGTCTTTAAATAAGAAATACATTGGGCAAATTTCATTTTTTAAATATTACAACTGTATGCCCGTAAAGTCTGGGGGAAACCCCTGAAAATCCTTTGGAAAGGGGTTCTCAGTAAAATTTAAAATTGTTACCCGGGAATCCGGGAATTAAACCTTTATAGAATGGACCAATTTTTTTTAAAAAACCGGCCCCATGTCGGGGCCAGGGGGCCTTTTTTTTAAAAAACCCACTTGGATCATTTTTAAAAGGTCTAATTACCTGACTTACCGTGGACAATTTTAAATTTACTGAGGAAGCCCTTTCAAAAGGTATTCAGGGTTTCCAGAACGCATACACAAGTTACGCCCATTTGCACAGTTAATATTAAAAAAATGAATTTTGGCAAACCCTTTTATTTCTTATTTAAAGACATTCCAAAAATGTATCGCAAGGTATTTTTTAAAAAAAAAAATAAGTTTGGCCCCCCCCCAAGGGGGCCCGGGAAAAAAATCGATCCACTCTAAAAGAAGGTCTTATTCCCGGTTTACTTACAAAAATTTTAAATTTTACCCAAGAAGCCCTCAAAGTTATTCAGGGGTTTCCGGCTTTTCCCCAAAATGTATAAAAATTTATTATTTTCTATAAAATTACGGGAAAAAAAATTTAAAAAACTGTATGGGAAAACCCACTTTTAATCAAAAAACTTTTAAAAAAATAAAAATTTTTTTTAATTTTAAAAAAATCTCCACATTTTTCTTCAGATATTAACGATTTAAAAAATTTAATTTAAAAATCCCCAAAGGGAAAAAAGCAGCCCGGTTGGGGGCTCGAACCCCGCCTCAAAAAAATTTAAATGCCCCCTTTTCCAAAATTTCCGGCAAAACAAGCCAAAAACAGGGAGAAAATTTTATATTCCCTGAGGGGGAAAAAAATGAAATTTTTAAACCCCCAAAAATTGGGGTTTTTGGTTTTGATATCTTTAAAAAAAATTTTTGCATCCTTGGTTTCAATTCAAATAAATTTAAATTTTTCCAATTTGATTTGTTTTAAAAATTTTTGAAAGGGGATTGAAAACTTTGAATTTTAAAAAAATTTTGAAAATTTTGGGGGGAATTTTTGGTTTTAAAAGGAAAAAATGGGAAAAGTTTTCCCCGGGGTTTTTTTTTCAAAAATGAAAAATTTTTTTTAAAAAGGGCCTTTTAAAAACCCAAAAAATTTTTTAAAAAAAAGTTTATTTTTAAAAAAATTTAAAAAAAATTTTAAATTTTGGGAAAATTTTTGTTTAAATAAGGGTTGGGGTTTCCCCGGGGCTAAATTTAAGGGTTTTTTTAAAAAAAAAGTAAAAAAATACTTTATTAAAAATTTAAAAAAAAAATATTTTTTAAGAGAATTTTAAAAAATTTAAAAAAAAAAATTTTAAAATTTTAAAAAAACCCCAAAAAATATTTTAAATTCCCCAAAAAAAAAAAAAAAAGCCCCTGAAAAAAAAGTTTCCCTTTAACCGGCGGGCCCCAAAAAAAAATTTTCAGGTAAAAAAAATTTTTCCTTTTTTTTTTTTTCCCACCAATTTTTTTACAAAAGGGGAAACAAATTTTGGGAAAATTTTTCAAAGGGAAAAAAAAATTTTTTTCCTTTTCCCTTTTTTTTTTTTTTTTTTCCCCTTCCCCAAAATTTTTAAAGAACTTTGGGGGGTTTTTTTTTAAAAACTTTAAGGTTTTTTTTCAAACCCCAAAAAAAAAAAAAAATTTTTGAAAAAAAAAAAATTAACCAAATTTCCCCAAAAAAGGGGGGTTTTTAAATCCTTTTAAAAAATTTTAAAAAAAAGGAAAAAAAAGGGGAAATTTTTTTTAAAACAAAAACCCCCTTTTCCCCCCCCTTTCAAAACCGGAAAAAAAACAAAAAAAAATATTTGAAAGCCCAAACGGTTTTTTTTAAAAAGGGAAAATTTTTTTTTTAAAAAAAGGGTTTTTTTAATTTGGAAAAAAAGGGGGGGTTATTTTAGAGGGGTTGGGGAAAAAATTAAAGAGTTTCCCCCTTTTTTTTAAAATTTTTTTCAAATTTTTTTAAAACAAAAATTTTTTTAAAAATTTTTTTAAAACCCCCCCCCTAACAAATTCGAAAAATCAATTTTGTTGAAAATTAATTTTAATTTAAAAAAAAAAATTCAACTTCCCCCCAAAGCCCCCCCTTTTTTAAAAAAAAGCCTTTTAAAAAATCCCCTAAAAATAATTTAATTTCCCTTAAAAAAAAAAAAAAAATTTTTTTAAAAAAAGGGGGAAAGAAAAAACTTTAAAAAAATTTTAAAAAATTTTATTTTTCCCGGGAAAAAAAGGAAAAAACAAAAAACCCAAAAGGGGTTTAAGGGGGGCCCCCTTTTCCCCTTCCAAAAACAAATTTGAAATCCTTTGGTTTTCCAAAACTAATTTTCCAAAAGGGATTAAAATTTAAACCCAAAAAAAAATTTTTAAAAAAAAACCCTTTTTAAAAATCTTAAAAAAATTTTTTTTTTTCCCCCCCTTTCAAAATTTTTTTTTTAAAAAAATAAAAAAAATTTTTTTCCGAAAAAATCTTTTTTGGGCTTTAAAAATTTTTAAAAAAAAATTTTTTTTAAAAAACCCCCGTTAAAAAAAAACCCCTTAAAAAACCCGGGTAGAATCCCCCCCCCTTTTTTTTCCCAAAAATTTTTTTGGTTTTGGTTTTTCCCCCCCCCTTTTTGGGGTTTGGGGGGGCCGGTTTTTTATGTTTTTTTTTAAAATAAATTTTTTAAGGGTTGGACGGGGGGGGGGGTAGAAAAAGAAATGGGTTTGTTGTTTTTTGGTTTTTGGGTTTTGGGTTTTTGTGTTTTAAAGGGGAAAAAAAATTTAAAATTTTTTTAATTTAAAATTTTTTTTTGGGGGGTTTTTTTAAAAAAAAAAAAAGGGTTTTTTTTTAAAAAAAAAAAATTTTTTTTCCCCTTTCCCATTTTTTAAAAAAAAAAAAGGGGAAATTCCGGGGGGGGGCCCTTTTTTCTCTTTTTTTAAATTTAAAAAAATTTTAAAAATTAAAAGTTTGGGGGCTTTTTTGGGGGAAAAATTTTGGGGCCCCCAAAAATTTTGCTTTAATTGTATTTAGGGGGAATTTTTTTTTTTTTTTTAAAATTTTAAAATTGGGAATTTTTTTTTCAAAAGGGGTTTTTTAAAAAAAAAAAAAAAAAATTTTTTTAAAAGGACTTTTAAAAAAAATTTTTATTTTGAAAATTTTTAAAAATTTAATTTTTTAAATTTTTCCCCAATTAAAAACAAACATAATTTTCCCCCAAATTTTTTTATTTGTTTGGGGGGGTTTTTTTTTAAACCCGGGAAATTTCCTTTTAAAAAAAAAAGGAAAAAAAAAAAAAAAATGTTTTTCAGAAAAATTTTTTTCCCCCTTTTTTTTTAAAACAAACCTTTTAAAAAACTTTTTCCCTTTTTAAAAAATTTGCGGGTGGGGAAAAATTTTTTTTGAAAAATTTTCCTTTTTTAAAAAAAATTCTTTTAAATTTTTTTTTAAATTTTAATTTTGCTTTTCTCCCTGGGGAGAATTTAAAAATCAAACCCAACTCCAAAATTTTACCCTTTTTTCCCAAATTAAAAAATTTTTTTTTGGGGGGGAAATTTCCCCCCAAAAAACCCCCCAAAAAAAAAAGGAAATTTTTAAAAATTTTCCAAAAATTTTCTTTTTTAACCCAAAATTTGGGTCCTTTTTTTTAAAATTTTAAAATTTTTTTTTTTTTTTTCCCAAAAACCTTGGTTTTTTAAAAGTTAAAATTTTTATTTAGTTTTTTTTGGGGTTTAAAAAAACCCTTTTAAAAAAAAAACCCGTTTTTCCCCTTTTTGGCCCCGGCCCAAAAGGCCGTAAAAAGGTTTTTCCTTAAAATTTTTTTTAAAATTTAAAAATTTTCCGTTTAGTTTTAACATTAAATTTTAAAAAAAAAATTAAAATTTTTTTTTTAAAATTTTTAAAAAAGGAAATTCTTAAAAATTTTTTCCCCCACAAATTTTGGGGGGGGTTTTTTCCCTTAAAAATTTTAAAAATTTTTTTTAAAAATTTTTTTTTTAAAAAAAGGCCCTTTTAAGGGTTTGGGCTTTTAAATTTTTAAAAATTTTTTTTTTTTTTTTAAAAACCCCTTTTAAATTTTTTAAAAAGAAAAAAAATTTTTTTAAAAATTTAAAAACCGAAATTTTTTTCCCCCCCCACCCAAAAAAAATTTAAATTAGAAATTTTTTTTTTTTTTTTTTAAATTTAAAAAAATTATTTAAATTTTTATTTAAAATTTTAAAAAATTTTTTTGGGGGGGTTTTTTTTGAAAAACCCCCAAAAAATTTTTTTTTAAACCATTTTAAAAATTTTTCAAATTTTTTAAAAAAAAAAAAAGGGGAAAAAAATAAAAACTTTAAAAAAAAATTTAATTTTAAAACTAAAAATTTAAAAATTTAAATTTTTTTAAAAAAATTTTTTTTTTAAAGGGGGAAAAAAAATTTAACCCAAAATTTAAAAATTTTTAAAAAATTTTTTTTAAAGGTTTTAACTTTAAAAATTTTTTTTTCCAAAAAACCCCTTTTTTTTTTTCCGGGTTTATTTTTTTGTAAAAAGGGTTTTTTCATGGAAAAAAACCCCAAATTTAAATTTTTTTTTTCCCCCTTTTTTAAAAAAAGGTTTTTTTTTTTCCAAAACGAAAAGTTTTTTTTTTTAACCGCATTTTAAACCCCCAAAATTTTTCCCCCCAAAAATTAAAAAATTTTTTTTAAAAAGGGTTTTTTTAAAAATTTTTTTGGGAAAAAACAAAAAGGGGTTTTTTTTTTAAAAAAAAGTTAAATTTTTTTTTTTTTTAAAAACATGGTTTTAAATTGGGTTTTTTTCCCAGTTTAAAAATTTTTAAAAAAAGGGGTTTTTTTTTTCCCCCTGGGAATTTAAACCCAATTAAAAAAATTTTTAAAAAAAAAAATTTTTTTTTTAAAAAAAAAATTTAATAAATTTTTAAAAAAATTTGGAAAAAAATTTTTTTGGGGGGGGGTTTTTTTTTTTAAAAAAAAATTTTAAAAAAACCTATATTTTTTGAACTGAAAAGGGCCCTTTTTTTTTTTTTCAAAACCCCAAAAAAAAATTTTTAATTTCCCAAAAAAATTTTTTAAAAAAGGGGGAAAAATTTAGGGGGCTTCCAAAAAAAAAAAATCAAATTTGGGGTTTTAAAGAAAAAGTTAAAAAAAAATATTTTTTAAAAATTTTAAAATTTCAAACTTTTTTTTTTTATTTTTTAAAAATTTTAAAATTTTTATTTTTTAATTTTTAAAAAAAAAGGGCCGGGAAAAAACCACCCCCGAAACCCACCCGGGGAAAAAAAGGGGGGGAAAAAAAAAAGTTCCTTTTTATTTAATTTTAAAGGGGAAAAAAACCCCCACAAAAAACCAAAAATTTTTTAACCTATTTTCTTTTCCCCCCAAATTTTTAAACCCTTTTTACTTTCCTTTTAAAAATTCCCCTTCCTTTTTTTTTATTTTTTTGGGGTTTTAAATTTTTTTAAAAATTTTTTAAATTTAAAATTTTGGGTTTTTTGGGAAAAATTTTATTTTTTATTTTCAAGAAAAATTTTAAAAAAAAATTTTGGTTTGTTAGGGGCCCCCAAATTTTTTTTTTAAAAAAAATTTTTAAAAAAAACCCCCCGGGGTTTTTAAAATTTTTCAAAAATTTTTTGGGGGTTTTTTTTTCAAATTCTTTACCGGGGAAAAAAATTGGGTTTTTTTCCAAAAATTTTCCCCCTTTTTCTTTGGGAAAACAAAAGGAAAAATTTGGGTTTAAAAATTTTTTGATTTTTTGGGTTTTTTTTAAAAAAAAACCTTTTAAAAATCAAAAATTTTTTCCCTTTTTGGGGGAAAAAAAAATTCCCTTTTAAATTTTTTTTTTTTTATTTGGGTTTTTTTTTTAAAAAAAAAGTTAAATTTTTTTTTTCTTTTTTAAAATAAAATTTATAAATTTTTTTAAAATTTTTTTTTTAAATTTTTTTAAAAACTTTCAAATAAAAAAAAGTTTCCCTTT
The DNA here is from genome assembly GCA_024516035.1 of Bactericera cockerelli. NCBI lineage: Eukaryota > Metazoa > Arthropoda > Insecta > Hemiptera > Triozidae > Bactericera > Bactericera cockerelli. The sequence goes on from JAMCCL010000753.1 coordinate 17,208, forward strand.
TAAAACCCCCTTTTTGGGTTTTTTCCCCAAAAAAAAAAAAAAATTTTGGAAAAACAACTTTTTTAAAAAAAAATTTTGGGAAATTTTCCCAAAAGGGGGCCCCTGGGTTAACCCCGCAAAACAAAATTTAAAAAAAAAAAACCCCCCCCCCCAAATTTCAAAAAATTTTAAAAAAAAGTTTTTAAAATGGAAAACAAAACCCCCATAAAAAAAATTTAAAAATTTATATTTTTTTTTTTAAAATTTTTTTTAATAAAATTTTAAAAAACCCAAAAAAATAAAAAAAAAAATAAAAAAATAAATTTCCAAAAAAAAAAAAAACCCAAATTAAAAATTTTTACTTTCCCAAAGCCCCAAAAAAAAGATTTTTACAAAGGGGAAATTTTCCCCCCCAAAATTTAACCCTTTAATTTTTGAATTTCCCCTCTTTTAAAAAAAAATTTTTTTGGGGTTTTTTGAAAAAATTTTAAAAAAAAAAATTAAGGGGCAAAAAAAGGTAAAAAAAAATTAAAAAAAAAATAAATTTAAAAAATTTTAAATTTTAAACCCCCAAAAAATTCCCGGGAAATTTTTTTGGGGGCCAAAAAAAACAAAAAAATTTTTTTAAAAAAAAAAAAAAAAATTTGTTTCACAATAAAAAAAAAAATTTTTTGGTTTTCCTTGGAAATTTTTTAAATTTTTTTTTTTAAAAACAAAATGTTTTTTATTATTTTTAAACGAAAAAATGCCCAAAAAAACCATTTTAAACTAAAAGGGGAACAATTTTTTAAAAAATTGAAAAAAGGTTGGGGGGCATTTTTATTAAAAAAAATTTTTTTAAAATTTTCCCGCAAATTTTTTAAAAAAAATTTTTTTTCCAAAATGGGAAAAAATTGGAAATTTGGGTCTTTAAATAACCCCTTTTCCCTTTTTAATTTTTAAAAAAATAAAAAATTTAAAAGAAAAAAATAAAAAAATAAAACCCGGGGAAAAACAAACAAAAGGGGAAAATAAAAATTTTTTAGACAAAAATTAAATCCAAAAAAAAAGGAAAAAAACCCCTTAAAAAATTTTAAAAAAAAAACTTTAAAAAAAACAAAAAAAGAAAAATTAAAAAGAAAAAGAAAAAAAAATTTTTTTTTTAAAACC
>JAMCCL010000754.1:0-18320 GCA_024516035.1 Bactericera cockerelli
CCCCCCCCATGGCATAGAACGTATCATGTTTTTAGTGATGATAAGGCCATGATACGTTCCATGCTATGGGGGGGTAATTCAGTGCTTCACTCCTAAGAAGTCGTTAGTACCTAGAACCTCCATACTGTAGGTGAAATCAATCCCACTAGTGACCAGTTTGAGCGAACTCTCCCTGTTCACGCCATGTGACTCCAGTTTGAATTGCCTCTAAACTTACCCGCGCATATCACTCGATCTCTACGCCCCTAGCTGTTAGAGATAACACTTCGATATCAGATGATAGGCATATCATATGATCTTACAAAGAAAGCCAGAGATTCGGTACGATGGATTGGGAACGACGATGCCTCGTTCAGATTGTAACAACCAGTGGTCAGGGTACGTCTTCTCTCCTTCCTCGATCTACCACCACCTTTGATCCCCTTCCAAAGGCGTAAGTACTTGGTACAAGTACTCAAGGTAAGACCATCCAATCTGATTTCATAGTACTAGTTTATTTCTTCCTTTTATCTTTCCGTGTAAATTTAATACTCTTTAATACCTACACCTTTCGTAGTAGCGTTATTGAACCAGCGGCCTTTTTCTTCGTTAAAACCCAGTAACTGGGAAACTTAGGTCTTTCGGCTTCAAAGCCCCAGTTACTACATTAATTCAATCCCCTCGTCCAGATATACCTTGAGCTGCATCAGGATCCATAAATGGGCGTGAATTGAATAACATAGGTACCACGACAAGAACCGTACTTGCCTTCAGCGGCTACGAGGTCTGATTCAGTTGCCATCCTACGCAATACCACCGCCCCCATTTCATCTCCTCTGGCAATTGCAGAACCTTTAATTTTTTGCATTATTTCTTGTGTCTGAATTGCACGCACTGTTTCACGTCTATGAAGAGGAAGCTTTTTCTGTTTAGCCTTGAAGCTTTCAGAGGCATCTTTTCCACAGTAGAAGCAGAGCTCCTTAAAGTTGAATTTTGGTATCTCCTCACGGCCTCTTGTCACACGGCTTTCGTTTCCCGCTTCTTTTTCGGCCTTTACAGTGTTTGACTCCTTCGTGTACAGACACCTTTGCGACACTTCTCGTGAAGTATAACAGATTTCTGAGTCTGTAACCACGTATGATGCCCATCATTCCTCCTCCTGCTGGCCTCAATGAACGTTCAAAGTGACTTTTCCTTTAATATTCCTCTATCCGCTCCTTCTTGCACAATGTTCCCGCATATCTTTTCCTTTAATATGTTGTATTCACTGTAGCCGAGTGAGTTAGCGCGCTAGGCATTCCACGCATGGTGACCTGGTTCAATTCCCAGCGGGATGGGATTTTTTCTGCTCTGTACTTGGATGTTCGGGTCCACTCATACTTCGTGAGTCGTGAGGAAAAAAGAGTAGCTGCTTTGATATGAAGCAGCGACCAGTGGCTGAATCATAGGCACACAAATAATACAAGATATTTTAAATTAAACTTTCAAAGTTCTATGATTCTGCGCTACCCACTAAAATTGTGACATAACAAAACAAAGAAAATGCATTTTTATTATTATATTATTAATATTCCTTCTTGCACATTGTTCCCGCATATAAAACAAGTTACATCCTCCATAGTGTGCCTGCTATCTTGAAATCACATGTTCAGTAAACAGATCTTAGTAAAATTCAGTGCAAGTTTCTCAAAATTTTAAATTACCTATTCGGCTGAATTCAGTAGATAACGTTCAGTTTTGATTGAAAAGTTGTAAGAATGTGATAATTTTAGAGTTCAGACGAAGTTTTTTGCGTTGCACTGCCTTTGCGAAAATTTGGCGCTAGGAACTCTTTCGGTTTAAAATTCATATCTCAGCACTGAAGTGAGCAAATTTGAAATTTCAAACAGTATTTTACTTAAAATTACATTTTCTACAAGTTCGATTCTATTAAATTTTTCAATTGGTGCAGTTTTTTTTGACTTACAGGCGTTAAAAGTTGAGAATTTTCAAAATTTGAGCTATGTTTGAAAAAATCACCCAACTTTGAGGAGCGATTGTGGCTGAACGGCTTAACTTATTTTAATGATTCAAACGTTATTAGACGCATAATTTTATGCTCCTTAGATAAGAACTGAGTAAAATTTTCTGTAGAATAAATACATTTTGAGTTATAAGCGCAATTTTAAAAAAAGTGCAAAAAATTTGCACTATTTAGGCCCTAAACTCGGAAGCACAACCTAAAATTTGTCGCAAACTCATATACCCATTACTCAAGACCCCTTTAAGGGTTTAAAAACGATTTCCAGCTATTGAGCAATTTTTTGCCGCTAGAGCACTAATTTGCCTGGGCTAATATTCATTCTAGCTAAATTACTCAAGTGTGCTGGACACGTGGTTGGAGCAGAAGATTCCAATAATTTTGGATTCTTTAGAGGACTTTCAGCATACAATTCTCCAACCCTCGACCTATTAGAAGCATAAGAAATACGTGAAGGTGGTGTTAGAGAAACTCTTGAGAGTATTGGCATCCTGAAAAGAGAGCAGAGCATCGCCCAAAACTTATGTGGAGAGTTAAGGGCTTTTGTGGTTTGAAAAGACTCTAGCAAAAGTATGTATGCATATTATGCAATGTTGGGTAAGTCCTTTTCTTTTATTTACATTGGAATACATTCATTTGAGTTGCGTATTCACAAAGAGTACTTTATAATAAATTTATTGTAATCTATCTCTTTGAAAGGTTAGAAAAAATCAATAGAAACAAACTTACTTATGAAATGAAATCGTTTGTATCTCCTATCCATCAACTGGAATCAAACTATGAAAATTCACCTATTGTGTTTATGTCAGCGCACATTTTCTGACCACCAATAAAAAAAAACAGCACTTTTTTGTATTGTGGACCACTACCTGCACTAGATTTCTTATCACCAACATGAAAGCTCAAAGGTTATCTGGCTTGTGTAGGTCTTAATTTTGAAAGTACCGCACCTGAACGTAATCATTATTAAGATTTTGAAACTGATGCTACAGTGACATTTGTTCATTCAGGTAGGAAGTATTGCAAATCCAATTGTGTTCATGATAACTCTCGGTGAACGAAATGTCAATATTGGTGGTGATCAAAATGATTATGTTTGAAAGGGTCTTACAAACGAAGTAGGTATGGACTGATGGTCCTCCTATTTTTACCTTTTGAACCTAGTGAGAGATTATTTTATCCCCAAAAAACACTTCGTGTAAAAATAGTCGTCAAGTGTTGGAATGATTAAAAAGAACTGATATCAAAAACGTCAATTTTCTATGTTTAAAGGAAATATTTTTCTCGTAATAAGTCTCTTGATAATTCAACCAAAATAATAGCCTCACAACAACAATACACCTTTGAGCAAACTTCGATTTGGTATTTTGAGAATTTAACCAAAAAATAGCCACACAACAAAACAATGCTCTTGTAAGAACAATCTTGCAATATTACATAACCACGTCCTTGACTACTACACACTGTTTTGTTAGCAACGTACTTCACATAAATTTCAGAACAAAACAGTGTGCAGTCAAGGACGTGGTTCTGTAATCATGCAAGATTGTTCTTACAAGAGCATTGTTTTGTTGTGTGGCTATTTTTTGGTTAAATTCTCAAAATACCAAATCGAAGTTTGCTCAAAGGTGTATTGTTGTTGTGAGGCTATTATTTTGGTTGAATTATCAAGAGACTTATTACGAGAAAAATATTTCCTTTAAACATAGAAAATTGACGTTTTTGATATCAGTTCTTTTTAATCATTCCAACACTTGACGACTATTTTTACACGAAGTGTTTTTTGGGGGATATCACTACTTTTTGATTTAATTGATTTTCATATGATAGATGAAATAAAAACTGGTCAAAAATCAACAGATAAAAGAAAAAAGACTTTTAATTAAAGGATGTTGATCTTTTAATTCAAGGAGAAAAATAAATGATATAAAAAAAAACTTTGAAAAGATGCTGAAAGAATATTTCACGGTACTTGCTGGAGAGAGGAAAATCTTGAGATAACAGGTGTATTCCTTATTATTAAAACATATTTGATCAAGTTTTATTTACAAGTAACATAGAATATATACAAACATAGAAATTAAAATTAACAAAACAAAACATGATCAAGGGTGGTGCTAATGCCAACGGCATTCTCTTCCGATCTTTTCAAATTTTGAAACCCACTGCTAGATTCATTAACAGAAAAGTACCCCGTTTCAGTATTGTTGGCAATAATTAGAGATGGGTGATACCGAGTATTTCATAGAACCGGTACTTCAGTAATCGATTACATAAAAGTACTGAGTATTTACCGAGGTTCTTTTGTACTTGGTTTTTGAGATTCTGAGAGCGGATGTAAATGGAATAGTGGATTCGAGTAATCACTCAAGAACTAAGTTCAAAAGCACCGTACACTAACTAAATCTCACAATTTTGCATTCAGAATGTTTACAGGAGACGAATCTCGATTCACAAAATTTGTTGGGTGTTTTAGTTTCAAGTGTTTCAATAGATTAGAAGCTCCACCTCCTATTTTATAACCTGAATTAAATAATGTACATTTCCCTAAACCGTCCAATTGTTTGACAAAGAAGTTTCAAATAGAAGACTTCGTTCTACGAGACAAAAAGAAAAATATTAGGACACCGACAGCCTGAATATTATTCAAAGATATATCGGAATAATGAAGTACCTCTCTCTGCTGTACCCAGTTCTAGAGATGGGTATTTGGGTATTATTGTAATACCGATTATTTCATAGAACCGGTACCCGGTATGGTACCCGGCCCCGGCGTGTAATACCAAGTATTTAATAAAAACGGTACCCGCCTACTACGTACGATACGTCGGTACTCGGTCCCAGTGTGTAATACCGAGTATTTCATAAAATCGGTACCCAGTACGGTATGCGGATCCAGTGTGTTATACCGTCACCAGTGTTGTACCCAGTACGGGTACAGGTACCTAGCAAAATTTTGTACCCGTATGGGTACGGGTACCTAATTTTATTATGTACCCGGTGCGGGTACTTTTGTAAATGTACCCGGTATTTTTTTGAGTACTTTTTGGTACGTTATCCTTATCTATAGTAAGTATAGTAATAAGATTTGTCTAAATTATTTTAACTGTGGAGGACAAAGTCTTGTCATTAGAATACCACCTAACAACCAAACTAAATAAAATACCAAATTGATGGTTAGCCTTTAATGAGGTCTTGAACTCCAAGTTCCAGGTTAAAAGTCTAGTAAGCTAGATTTTATTTTTATTTAAAATTATTATTAATGTTAATGTATTATTTTTTTTTTTTTTCGAGTTTGGCCAACTGAGGACCGCGGAAAACAATAATACACAAAATAGACAGATTCTAACATTACTTCTTCTTTTTTTCTTCCCAATATTTCTTCATTCTCTCGCTGTGTTCTTTTTTCCGTTCTTCTGTCCAGGGGCCCCGGTTTTCTTTTTTTCTCTCTCCTTGAATTTTGGAAACTCCTTAACTTTCTCCCTGAACTGCTTTCTGTCACTTATAACTTGTGAAGGGATCTCCATTTCTGTAAGGTCTTTCTTCGTCTCGCAGAACCAGGCAAGTTTAGTGTTGGGGTTTTTATCAAAATAATCGAACAACTGCTTGGTTAGTCTGCTTTCATCCATTCTTTCCAGATGCCATAGTACTGAACTCTTCTTTTTCGCATGCTATCACCGATTTTCTCTGTTTTTTTCATATATTTCTTTATTGTTCCTTTGCTTCCAAATTCCATTTTCCTGTTTTGGGCCCAATATTCTTCGGATAATCTTTCTCTCCTTCTTTTCTATTTCTTCCAATTGTTTGGTTGTATTAAGTGCTAGGCATTCTGAAGCATACATACACTCTGGTTTTATGACTGTATTGTAATGCCTTATTTTGGCGTTCATGGATAGACATTTCTTGTTGTAGGTGTTTCTGGTCAACTGGAAAGCTGTTTCCATTTTTCGTGCTCGAACTTTATTTGCCTCTTTGTCTAATCCATTTGGTTGTATTATTTCGCCCAGATATTTGAATTTGGCACTTTGTTAATTTGACCGTACTTTGTTTTCATTTGTTTAGGGGCCCTTTCAACATCAGTGATGTACTCGGTTTTCTCAAAGGATATTTGGAGTCCAGTTTTTTCTGCAATTTCTTTTAGGTTGTTGATTTTCTTTGTTGCATCAGTGATGTTTTCAGATTAGTATGGCCAGATCATCGGCAAAAGCAAGACAGTCTATTTCCAAATCTTTAGATCTTCCAATCTTAATATTCTTGATTCCAGCTTTTAGGTTTTCTTTCTCCATTCTCTAATAACTTTCTCAAGTATGCAATTGAAGAGAATACAGCTTATACCATCTCCTTGCCTGAGTCCTGTTTGAATTTTGAATGGCTTCGATACAATACCGGCAAATTTAACTTTTGATTCAGTGTCTGTGAGTGTTTGTTGGATAAGAGCAGTAGTTTTAGCATCGACTTTAAATTCTTGAAGAGTGTTGATAAGTGTTTCTCGATCAATTGAGTCGTATGCCTTTTTAAAGTCGACGAATGTTACAAATGTATGCTGTCCCCTGAGTTTTCTGTGACGAAGGATGAACTTGAGATTTGCTATTTGCTCCAAACACGACCTGCCCCGTCTAAATCCTGCTTGATATTCACCGATTTCTTTGTCTACTTGTTTTTCTAACCGAATTTGTAGGGCTTTTGAAAATATTTTGTATGTAACTTGTAGGAGGGAGATACCCCTATAATTATTTGGATCTGATTTATCTCCTTTTTTATGTATCGGGTGGATGAGGGCCATTTTCCATTCTTCTGGGATTTGTTCTGTCTCCCATATCTGCTTTATGAGATTTTCTAGTTTATCTAGGGTGTTGACATTCACAGCTTTCCACATTTCGGCAATAATGCCATCTTCACCTGGTGACTTTTCGTTTTTCATGCCGTGGATAATTTCAGCGAGTTCTTGAGTGTTTGGGGGTCTTGAGTTTTTCATTTGCTGATCTCGATCTTATTTTAGCGAATTTTTGTACAGTTCTTCACAATTCAGTAGTGTTTTGAAATAGTTCGCTAGTATTTCGCAGTTTTCCTCATCATTCAAGGCTAATTCTCCATTATCTTTTTTAAAACACAGATTTTGGTGTTGAAATTGTTTCAGGTTGTATTTGAATGTTTTGTAGAACGATCTTGTGTTGTTTTTTTGGAAGTCTTCTTCATTTGTGCAAGTTGATCTTTTTCGTATTTTCTTTTGACTCCTCTAATTATTCTTGCGGTCACAGTTCTTTGGTCTTTAAATGCGTTGTAGTCCTCTTCTTTCTTTGATGAATGCCATTTTTTCCAAGATGTTAACCTTTCCGCAATGGTTTCTTCGCAAATGTTGTTCCACCACTTGTGTTTTGATTGTTTCTTCAAGGGTGCTATTTCTTGTGCTGTTTTTACAATAGCTTCTTTCATATCTTGCCAGGTGTTGCTTTTCATCTCCAGCTTTTGGGCAAATTCTTGTTGTTTTACTTTCAGTGTTTTGGTATCAATGCGTGGAATTTTTATTTTCGGTCTCTTTTGCTTCTTGTCAGGTATGAAATTCACTTTAATTGTTGTTAGGTAGTGGTCAGTTTCGATGTTGGCTTCTTTCCTGACTTTGACGTTCATTATTTCTTTTTGAGAGCTGTAAGTGATTGCCACGTGGTCTATTTGAAATTCTCCGAGGTGTGAATTGGGACATTTCCACGTCTTTTGCTTCCTTGGCAATTTTTGAAGTGTGTTGACATTAGTTTGAGATTGAATGATTGACACAGCTATTATTATTATTATTATTATTATTATTATTATCATCATCATCACAATCAAGAAATAAAAAGATTCATTTATTAAAAATAAGGCTTGCACCTTTTAATTTAAGTATGAATTTGTGAACAAAAATAACTAGAATGTAGAAAAAATAGTATTCTATCATATAAAACAAATTTGAAGAAAATCGGTTAAGCGGTTTTGAAGATACAAGTGATTTAGTCGAAAAAAAATCAAAATTGCCAGGTGTATACAATGTGAAACAATCACGAGGAAGTATTGTGTCCATAATTAGCAGTGTTTTTTTTATTTATATTTATAATGTAGGTACATATTTGTAAATTTTGAATGAGATCTATGTAATTTACGATTCATAATACAAAAGCATTGATCAAAATAAATGCTTTATTTAGACTGTCAGTTGTCAGTGGCCAGCCTCCGTGGCGTAATGGTTGTAACTACTGCCCGTAGTTCAGACATTTCGTTCGATTCCCAGTTGTTCCAGACTTTTCTAATATTTTTTTCCCCTCTAAACACGTCAGTCTGGAATCTACCGAGGCTGGGCGAGTTAAATGTAGGTAGCTGGAACGATTCCCAGCGAATGCAGGGTAAAACCCCCCGTCCTGACTAGTCCAAATCAGGACGTTTTAAAACCAAATACAATCAACTGGTCACAATCGTTTTAAAATGAGGTTGGTGTGATAATTGGTGCTTCTTTTGTGGAACTTCAACCAGTAATAATGAAGAAAAAAACATACCTATTTAATCTTAAAATCCATTAACAATAATTCATTAATAATCAACTAGTGTTTTAACCTTGTATTGAAAAATTAGTTATGAACTCGTTAAATAACGGACAACTTTGTTTAGTGGTTTTGTTTAGAATACAATTTGAATTATAATATGTACCTAAGTACATGGTAGGTAGATGGAAATTCGATCTTGGTAAAATAAAGAGGGAAATGAAAGTGCCGAGTATTATTGTATGTTCCGAAATTGCCTCTTACTATGGCTCTAAGAAATGTTGACCCATATATTTGCCTAACTTCGAGTTACTAAACATGGTGTCAATTCAGCATAATCAGTTGGTAGGTATAAACAGAAGAAGTGAGACATTATACTAGGTAATTTTAGGTACAAAACACAATTACAAAGTGACGTCTAACTCTATTGAATCTGCAACAAACTCAATTCAGCTAATAGAAAGTCTCCTACAGCAAATTGGTCTGGACATCACCCAAAGAAAAGTAAAGCCATCATTCTAAGAAATGGACAGTTATCATCAGAAGGATTAAAATTGTTTTCAGGAGATATTATTGACGGACTTTCTAGCAATGAAACCATCAAATATTTGGGTTGTACCTTCAACAATGAAATTATTTTGATTATGATGTTGCCGAAGTATTTAGCAAAAACTGTCAAAAGCTGGTTGTTAGTCCTTGGTTAAAACCAGACCAAAAATTGAGCATAATTAATCAATATTTATTTCCAACATTGATGTATCCGCTACAAATAGCACCAATTACCAAAATACCTACCGGTTTTTTTGGAAAATCTTGATGTCATCATTCGTAGAAGTGTGAAAGAAATTGTTGATTACCCACGCATACCATCAATGCTATGATCTACGCTCCAAGGAAATACAGAGGACTTGGTGTTATCAACTGCCGCTGGGAACTCTATTTGCAACATTTTCAATAGCAAATAAATTACTTCACATTGAAGATGAATTGCTACACATTTCCTTTGACTGTGAAGCTGAAATAAGAACTTGTCTAGATCAGTTGCAAGTAGAAGGCAGGAGCTCAAGAGATCTACGCTCTGAATTGAGGTTGAAAGCTTGATCCAACTGCTCAGACAGAAAGACATCGACTGCTTCGAAGAAGTGTTTTGCTACGACGAATCTGGATGTAGAAGATTTTGTGATATCTTGGCCTTTCCAAAATATGAGAATAAGGCTTATATTATTGACCCCACTGTCAGGTTTGAAAGTAATGATTTGGAGCAAGCTGAAAGTGTAAATCAAGATAAAAAAAGAATCTATGAGCCATGCATTAAAAATTTTAAAAATGAAATTTGATGAGAAATATCCAGACAGATCATATGAAGTAATAGGATTATGGTTTGGATCGCGAGGAACCGTTAGTCAATTCGCGATTAATTTTTTCAAGAAATTCAACCTGAACATGAAAGAGTTACAAACAATTTCTGAAACAATTTTAAAAGATTCAATATATATATTGAAACAACACATTTACAAGTAAAAAAAAAAAATAATAATAAGGCGAAAAAAAATGTTTTTATTGATTGTTATGCTGTGATTGTTAGCAACCCACCATATGGTGGGCAGCATGAATATTTGTTAAAAAATAAATATTATTCTTCTTCTTCTACATATATTAAACATATTCAGAAAAATGTCTGATTTTTTTTCTTGAACCTCTAATTCTCAAATCTATTGATATTATGATTGAAAATTGGTTGTTCACCCATTCTCTAGATCAGCGGTTGGCAACCTTTTGAACTACGCGGACCCCTTGCTTATCTCGAAAAAAATTAAGGGACCCCCCACCCCCACAGGTTTGGACTTGCATGCGGATGCTAAACATAGAGAGTTAGGTGGAAGTAGGGTACTTCGGACTATTTATGATTCGAGTTCATAAGCTATTTTTCTTCTTCTTTTTTTAAATCCTGAAATGGCTTCGCGGACCCCCAATTTAGCTCTCGCGGACCCCCGGGGGTCCGCGGACCCCAGGTTGCCGACCGCTGCTCTAGATAATACATACTAGATAATACTAGATAATACATTTAATAATTATAAATTAATAAGCAAGCATATATCCATGGAATATACCCTGAAAATTTCAGCTCGATTGGACAAAAAATGCAACTTATATCATGTTACAATGTTACAATTGTTACATACATAGGTAGATGGATAATTAGATTGTGACAAATCAATGTTGATCGAGTTAAACCATACTCACTTCGTTCGAAATTAAACGGTCATAGGAGGTTGACGCAAAACTACCAACTACTGTTTTTTTTCTCACGAGAAAACCGGACATCCAAAGTACAGAGTAAAAAAAAAATATACCTAGCCGGGATTCGAATCCAGGTCACCTCGCAAACTTTGTGTTTAACCTACACCAGTCGACGACCACGGAGACTGCTCAATAGGTACATAATATTTTATTATAATTTATCATTGTTTTGATCTATTTTAATCAATATTTTTCCTTTACTGGCCAATACTTTATACACTTCTCATAATATAGACCTAGTTTACCTCTTGATGTAGAAATCTCTGAATGAAGTTATAAAACGTTATTATTCCCCAACTGATAACTCAGTCTGCTGGCAGCTTGGGTGAAGCAAAGATGATCGGATCCCACCCATATTTTAAGTTCTATGTGAGGCGAAGATTTTTTGTTACTCTCATAAATCTTATTTCAGTTTTTTATTTTTATGTCTCACACTGTCGCTGATTTTTCTAACATTTTATTTACATCGTAGTATATTTCTGCGTAATTAGACCTTTAGAAAGAACCTTCAGTCATCAACATGGGATAAATAGGTGTGGCTCCAGGTTCATTTTAGATATTCCTTTAGATGGCTTTAAATACTTTTCTACTTGTTTCAAATATCTGAAATTAAGTGATCTCATTCCCTTTGACTAGACCTTTCTAAAAACACCAGAAATACAACTCTAGGATAATAATAGACGGCTCTGGGCTCCATAATAAGTATTCCTTTCAAAGGGTATAACTCAAGTTTGGTCCAGTGTAATACTTTAGTTATATTTTTATATTTTTTCCTATGATAAGGCCTTTCGAAAAATACCACAATCGCAGCTCCAAGATAACCAGGGGCGGGTCTGTGCAACTTCCCGTTTTATTTTAGAAGGCTATATCTCCTATCCTATAAAAAATAAATACTTGAAACTATAAAAGGTATGCAGAGATCAAAATTCCCTTTTCAAAAACGTATCTCACGTTTTTCCACGATAAGCACACGTTGCTGTACCCTTGACAGAAAATTGGTCTGAAAAAAAAAAAAAAAAAAAAAAACCCGTATGAATAATTTCATGAAATTCAAGATTTTCGGCGTGGCCAGTAAACGACTTTAACTGTACGTAGGAACCTCGCGCTCTCGTGAAACACAATCTATTTTCGCGTCTCATTACGAATTTGAAATAAAAATTGATAAAAGTTAGCGTTAAGTGGGCGAAAACAATAAAACAAAATACATATAAACTCTGTTTCGTGTTAATATAGGCCGGGTGGCTGGCGCTACTTGACGAGCGCTCGCCTCCCGGCGAGCTTGATATATTTTTTGTTGATTAACGGCATTTTAACATCGAGGTCATCGGAGAGGGCCTTTTCACTTGCGCAAATCTACCTCTATGTAAGGTACCCTCTCATGCACCGGTCATTGCTCCTACGAAATTTATTCTAAAAGAACTTGTGATATAATACTCATGATCTCAAAACAGGGGAACCTTTTACATTACTTGCAATCAAATATACTATACAGAATTATACTTATGATAGCAGTACACTCACAATTGATAAGAATTACGGTTTGAAAAACAATCAGACTGCATTATGGTACTTCTTTCATTAACTCATTTTTAATATTATGATGCTATGTTTTTGACATATTATGTAATTACGAACTTGATGTCTCAAGGCGTTTATATGTATCATACGGATCATACCAAACCTACTTTTAGGTGAGCACGTCTAGATACTTAGTCTAGCCCTAGATAGTCTAGTTATAGACATGAAAACAAGAGAAGTATCCTAACAAAGTCCCAAAGTTTTTTGCTGTTAGGTCCTCAGATTAAAAAAAAATCTTTTAGCTTTAGCTCTATGGACTGTTTTTTGTGTGTTAACTATGCCATTTAATAAAGAGGATGTTAGTTTTCTTGTGAAAATAATTCTAGCAATGCCCAGTAATATTACGAGGTACGTCCGGAAAGTAAGGGGACAACTGTCGTAGGGTTGGTAGGAATGTCTTTTTTTCAAGGTTGGCATACCTGCTTGTAGGGGAACTCCTAATGGTCTCAATGAGCCCTTGCCCATCTCAGTTTATTGGAAAATGTCGTCGCAGGAGCCCGTCGCGTCAATCTCTACAGGTGCCGTTTGCTCCACCTTCCGCAGGTGCAAGATTCGAGCAGTTTATCACTTTGCGTAGGAATTCAGCTGCTGAAATCCATCCTCAGCTACTGAAAACCTATGGACCTGAGGTGATTTCACGTTCCAAGGTTTCAAGTGGGTTCAAAAGTTTAAAGAAGGTCGCACAACACACACGATGAAGAAAAAGAGGCCATCTGTCGTTTCAGAAGAACTTGTGCAGCAAGTCAATGAAAAAGTCGCAGCGATCGTCGTGTGACACTCAAAACCGTATTCCTCTGACCTGGCGCCCTCGGATTTTCATCTGTTCACAAAACTGAAGGAGTTATTGGCTGGAAAAAGGTTTTTCAGCGACGAGGAGGTCAAGGAGACTGTGGAGAAGTGGCTGTTGGAGGTAGAGCAGAGCGTGTATGACGAAGGCATAAAAAAGTTCGGACCCAGGATGCAGAAGTGAGTGGAGCTTGTCGGTGATTATGTGGAGAAATAAAGGACTATATTTGGAACTTGCCCTGTAAATTTTATGAAAATATATGCATTTTTCGAGTTTTAACATCAATTGTCCCCTTACTTTCCGGACGTCCCTCGTAACAACATGATCATGCAGACACCAGCCAGACTGTCTGGAAGCCAAGTAGTTCCTCGTTCGTATACAAGATGGATTTTTTATTCAAGCAACATGTAGGTTGTCGTTGTAGATACAGCACTGAAACATGGCTTCAAGACTAATTTTACTTTAAGTAATACGGGTAAATATCATGTTTACAGCAAGTAAGCTTTGGGAATACCTTTAGAAAGCTTTAAGAATGTGTTAATAGATAGACGTTCTCCCCGAATCATTTTTTGTGTCCCCCCATGAACCTATGTTGCCCGATTGGAAACCCGCTTTGAAGCACAAAAAATGCTTCAAGACCATTTCCACCGAATGTAAGGTAGAATTTTTATGTTGTAGTAAGTAAATTTTACACAAAGAAAACTTTAGAAGACGTACTCCAGGCATTACGCCGCACCTATATGTTTTGTCCTAGTGGAATTCTGCTTCAAGATGAATCAAGGTAGGTATAAGTAGATGCAGATAAACTTTAAAGAAAGAAAAAAATACATTTATGAAAATCATCCATGGTATAAGCATAATAATTATTTGTTTATTTTCAATGCGTATTGTAATATTTACATGATTATTTACAGTTAACAATGTGCGTGAGGTTCCAGCTTATGATATTCATGAGGGAAAAAGTCAGACGGTTATAATACAAAATGGAATGTTATGGTTACAAAATATGAAATTTTTAAGTAGTGTTAGCATTCTTAAAAAAAAACATATTTTAAAAAAATCTCCAATGTGTGTGAGGTTCCAACTTATGAAAAAATCTCGTCGGTAATGTTTTATGTACGGTTCAGAAAAAAGGATTTGAATGAATGAGTAACAAGCTTGCAAACTGTTCGGTTAAAGTGATGTACAATTGTACATATTATTGAATGAAGATATGCTTGACTTTCTTCAGGATACATGACACTTTCTAAAGTCAAAGTTTTCTATTTCTTATGTAAAGGATCTTACGCAATTAGGTAGGTAAGTAATAATGTATAAATATCAATTCAACATATTTTATAAAATAATATGAAAATAGGATTCTTTGTCATTCTGGACGACCTATATCATAGCCACAAGATTGAAATCTTGACTTTTTTATATTATAGACTATAAGAGATTTTGAGAACAGTCTATGACTAGTTTCGTCCTTATTTGGACTCATCAGTTAGAGATAGCTCTCATTAAGGGAAAGTTAGATGCACATTGGGAAGGAAGAGGATACAATCTCATCTAATCCCTCAGACAGAACCCGGCAGGCATAATCATATATTACGTAAAGCAAACACTCAACTTAATAAATTATGCGTAAACGCAGTCACAAAATTATACATAGGTAAGCAGATATACGAGTAGATCAATCTAAATCATAAATGCTCGCCAGTAGTACCTACATAATTACATTAAAAAAAACTAAATACATTAAATTTACAATATCATAAAATGTCATATAGTTAAAATCGTTACTCGTAACTATTTGTAAAATTATTAGAATTAACAAACTTTGTACCGAAAATTTCAGGTGGGAACTTTAAACTTTCATATCATGAGCGCTTTCTGTTGAGAGGAAAACAAACTTTTGCTAAAAGCTCAGCACAAACAGAATTAATTTAATGTTTTTTGTTTGCTGATTAATGTGATGTACCTAGGTCCAGTCTACAGAAAAACGATAAAAAATTCTGGATCTGTTTAAAATATTAATGACATTTTAATGATAAAAAATGATATTAAAAAAAAACAACGTAAAACCACTCTCAGTCGTTGAGTAAGTAGGTAGTAAGTTAGTAACATCCTAACATTTTCGATGGTGTGTGATATAATGGGTGGACTATGTGATCCTTTGGATGTTTCTCCAGAGTATCTACCTGTAGAACACCAGAGCCGCACTGACTGACAGCAGGTAGACCGAGGAGCCAAGTAGGACACCTGACGAAAGCTCGGAGTACTCCCATCGTAAACTTCTGAAGTCAAAAGAGAAAGAAGAAAGCATTGGATTCTATGCAGGACTTTTTTTGTTGTTTAACGTTTCTATATTATCTCTATATTATCAGTATCTATGAGCAGGTTGTTCCAACCTCTATTCACTAGAAACTCACAAACCAGGTACCCACATTAACCTCATCGAGCCCTGGGTTGAGATGTCAACCACCAAGAGTCGTAATATGAGACAGAATTAGTAAATCTACGGCGACCCTTAAATTTTATCAGCTGAACGATAGGTATTCTAAAATAAGATTTTCCGTAAAAATGGCTGGCCACAGCTGCGTTACGCTACAAAAGTAATATACAGCTACAAAGTCCGGCTTAGATATGACCTCTATAGTTGTTTTCAAGGTGAAACTTATGGGATAGTGTCCAATAAGATTA
Source organism: Bactericera cockerelli (assembly GCA_024516035.1). Classification (NCBI taxonomy): domain Eukaryota; kingdom Metazoa; phylum Arthropoda; class Insecta; order Hemiptera; family Triozidae; genus Bactericera; species Bactericera cockerelli. Next base: position 15,860 of record JAMCCL010000754.1, read on the forward strand.
ACAAATCCTGTTTCATAATTCGGGCCTCAGTCATACTGGAACACATTTCATGTTCAATATCTGGTGGATGTAGGTATAAATCTTGTTCTATAAACAGAAAAAATGATGACTTTTGAAATGAATCATATTTACCTTGTTGAGTGGCTTGTTGGATCAGCGCAGGGTCTCCTATTTCATTTGATTCGATGTTTTTGTACTTGCGAATTTTGCCTGAAAAGAGATGAATAATATTTTATTTACCTGTCCACTACAACAAATTTCAGGGCTGTTTCACGAGATAGATTATGCTGTAGAACCTTTAGGATACTCCTCCCGCTTATGTTTGGAATTTCCTTTACATCGAAAGAAAGAAATCAGGCTATAAGACGATAAACACAAATTGTTTTAATAATGGGACTCATTAGTCCAATTGGTCATTATAAATAAGACAATATTATTACTATTATTATTATACATGGTGTTCCCAGAATAGATGCAGATATTTTAAATGTAGGTCAGGCTGCTCATAGAACAACATCTAACATAAAATAAGCTCAACTTGCAGTGCGGTGCATTTTGATTTGTTAAAAAGTCATGGTCAAATCCCTACTTTTCCCAGAGGATGCTTGGACTGTTGCAAGATTTTTTTGAAGATATCTTATTTTATGGCACTTTAATTTCAACAATATTATCTCACAAAATTTTTTTTTACCAGGGAAGACATTTTGACAATATTTCTTCTAATTTCCTTTCAACAATAATTAATTAATTACCTACAGGTCATAATTTCTTTAAAAACATGCAACGATTCAAGCATCCTTCTGATCTTGGGGAGAATTTGCAAAAGCTTATACCCTAAACAAAGCAAAATACCCCGCTCTAACTTGGGCTTATATGACAGTCATAATTTTACTGTGGTAACACAAATAGAATTTTACTGATTATACACCTATTTACAGCTCTTCTTGAAGTGAAACTAGCTTAAGACCAGAATATTATGGAACAACTTACTTTTATACTTGGGTTTGGGAGTACTCTTGGGCCTGTCTGAGTATGGTACTGCTGTGGAGAAAAGGAAGAAGATGAAAGTATTAGTAGGCATTACTTTCTTTTACCTGTTAAGTATGGAAAGTATTACAATCGGTTACTTATTGCCCATCAGAGGGGAGCCATACTAAGTGATGTGCAAGCTACAACACAGAACAAAAGCGTCTACAGAAGCTGTTGTAGCCTTAGTAAATATCGAGGTATATTTAACTTTTAGCAATCGAATTTTGGCTTCTCTTTATATTTATCTAACAAAAAAAATTGTCTGGACTTTACTGGGAAAGCCATTTGACAATAATTTTTCTAACCCCAAAATTAATCAAATATCTTAATCATGTCAAAAACGGGTACAAATACCACAAGCATATATGGGGATAATTTTTTTTAAATTTATTTAATGAATACACAATTAAATTTGTGATGGTCTAAAGTCTGACACATTTAAAATCGACTTCACTGCTAATGAGAAGTAAGCACCAAGCTGAACTTACGATAGACTTTGATTGTGCCGTCTGTCTCGCCCAAGGGTTCTTGGATATGCATTTTGTAGGGACCGTAGTCTGCTACGGTCAGCGTCTTGATAACCAACTTCATGTGGATCTTGTACGAGGTCTCTGTCCTAAATTTTCTCGTACTTTGTGCCTGAAAGAAATAAAACAATTTTTAAATGGGTGATGTTGAATAAACGATTTGCTTCTTAAGTAGAAAATGTATAATGTAAATTTTATTGTTATTAAAATCATTGAACCAATTAGCTACAAATGAATTTCATTAGTATTACTATTAATGAATTTTTAAATTGTAAAAGGTCACAACTCAAATGCTTTGCAAGCAATTTTTGTTGAAAATACTTCCATTCGAGCTTTCCTTATGATAAAGTGGTCTGCTAAGTTTTTGTTAGGAGTTCTGTCATGATATTTTTTCTTGCCTTGAAACGGGATTCCAGGGTTTTGAGATTAGAGATATATCCGGAGTCACCTGAGAATAACTTGATTTTTTTGCTCCGTGAAAAATTTCCTATGCAGATTGAAATGGTAATAATCCTACATCTTTATTATCTCTGGAATAAACTTGAAAAATTGAGAAAATCTTGGCAGGTTGGCAGCAAGGATGGGAATTGAAATTCAAATTCTCTGGGGCATGCTTCGAACTTTGCAACTCTTTTCGGTCTTTCGCTTACCATTTTGTTTTTCCCTAATAGATCTCTATACTATGCTTTAAATTGAATAGATAAAAAATAAATAAGTACTGTGCAAAATGATAATTACTAGGTAGCGAAAAATTGTTTTTACCATTTTGGGAATTGAAAAAAAGAAGAAATAAAAGCTTTTATCTGGAAAATCTTTTTGTCAAAAAAATTAAACCTAATTTAGGTCCGACGCCCCCAAAAACCCAATTATCATATTTGGTTTAAACGCAAAACGGTTAGCCATAC
>JAMCCL010000755.1:0-18316 GCA_024516035.1 Bactericera cockerelli
GGGGAAAAAAAACCAAGCAAAAAATTTTTTTTAATTTTTTTTTATCAAACTACATCCTACTGTGCAAAAATTTTCAAGTACTATAGCAACGGGGATTTTTAATTTTTTAGTTTTTCCCGGGGTAGGTTTTTTGGGGCCACAAAAAAACCCCCAACTAGGAAAAATTTTTTACTTTTTTACTTATCAAAACTCCAAAAGGGAATCATTTGTAATCTAAGCCCAAAAATATTTTTTTAATTTTGCAGTTTCGGGGAAATTTGGTTTTTTGGGGTCACAAAAAACGACCAATAGGAAAATTATTTTAATTTTTTTAATCGTAGCAAACAATCCTCATTGCAAACAGGGGGAAGACTACAACGGGAGTTTTTTAATTTGCGATTTTGCGGGGGAAATATGGTTTTTCGGGGCTACGGGAAAAAAGACCAATAGGAAATTTATTTTACTTTTTGAACTTTGGGCAAACACATCATACTGTGCAAAACATGTGTCTAAAATACTATACAACGGGGTGTTTTTCAATTTTTCAGATTTCGCGGGAAATATGGTTTTTGGGTTCGGAAAAAACACCAACTAGGAAAATTTATTTTACATTTTTTAATTTACAAAATAATCCATACTTCAATACATGTCTAAGTATTACAAGGGGATATTTTTTAATTTTGCAATTTCCGGGGGAAAAAGGTTTTTCGGGGGTCCGAAAAAAGCCAAGCTAGGAAAATTTTTTTTACATTTTTGTAATCTGATCAAAAACATCCATACATTAAACTGGCTAAGTACTTTTCAACGGAATATTTTTTAATTTTGCAGATTTCCGGGGAAATATGGTTTTTTTTTGGGTCTCCGGGGGAAAAAAAAGCTAGGGGAAATTTTTTACATTTGTAATGTAGGCAAATACATCCATACATGTGCAATTACATGTGTCTAAGTACTATAGCAACGAGATGATTTTTCAATTTTCAGATTTCGCGGTGAAATATGGTTTTTCGGGTCTCACGGAAAAACGACCAAGCTAGGAAAATTTATTTTACATTTTTTGTAATCTGTAGGTCAAACTACATCCATACATGTGCAATACATGTGTCTAAGTTACTAAGCAAAGGAGATGATTTTTCAATTTTGCAGATTCGGGTGAAATATGGTTTTCGGGTCTTTACGGAAAAAACGACGTAGGAAATTTATTTTACATTTTGTAATCTGAGGTCAAACTACATCCTACAGTGCAATACAAAGTGTCTAAGTACTATTAGCAACGGAGATGATTTTTCAATTTTGCAGATTTCGCGGTGAAATATGGTTTTCGGGTCTCACGGAAAAACGACCGAAGCTAGGAAAAATTTTTTTACATTTTTGTAATCTGTAGGTCAATACATCCATACATGTGCAATACATGTGTCTAAGTACTATAGCAACGGAGATGATTTTTCAATTTTGCAGATTCGCGGTGAAATATGGTTTTTCGGGTCTCACGGAAAAACGACCGAAGCTAGGAAATATTTTATTTACATTTTTGTAATCTGTAGGTCAAACTACATCCATACATGTGCAATACATGTGTCTAAGTACTATAGCACGGAGATGATTTTTCATTTTGCAGATTTCGCGGTGAAATATGGTTTTTTCGGGTCTCACGGAAAAACGACCGAAGCTAGGAAATTATTTTACATTTTTGTAATCTGTAGGTCAAACTACTCCATACATGTGCAATACATGTGTCTAAGTACTATAGCAACGGAGATGATTTTTCAATTTTGCAGATTTCGCGGTGAAATATGGTTTTCGGGTCTCACGGAATAACGACGAAGCTAGGAAAATTTATTTTACATTTTTGTAATCTGTAGGTCAAACTACATCCATACATGTGCAATACATGTGTCTAAGTACTATAGCAACGGAGATGATTTTTCAATTTTGCAGATTTCGCGGTGAAATATGGTTTTTTCGGGTCTCACGGAAAAACGACAAGTACTAGGAAAATTTATTTTACATTTTTGTAATCTGTAGGTCAAACTACATCCATACATGTGCAATACATGTGTCTAAGTACTATAGCAACGGAGATGATTTTCAATTTTGCAGATTTCGCGGTGAAATATGGTTTTTCGGGTCTCACGGAAAAACGACAAGTCTAGGAAAATTATTTTACATTTTTGTAATCTGTAGGTCAAACTACATCCATACATGTGCAATACATGTGTCTAAGTACTATAGCAACGGAGATGATTTTTCAATTTTGCAGATTTCGCGGTGAAATATGGTTTTTCGGGTCTCACGGAAAAACGACCGAAGCTAGGAAAATTTATTTTACATTTTTGTAATCTGTAGGTCAAACTACATCCATACATGTGCAATACATGTGTCTAAGTACTATAGCAACGGAGATGATTTTTCAATTTTGCAGATTTCGCGGTGAAATATGGTTTTTCGGTCTCACGGAAAAACGACGAAGCTAGGAAAATTTATTTTACATTTTTGTAATCTGTAGGTCAAACTACATCCATACATGTGCAATACATGTGTCTAAGTACTATAGCAACGGAGATGATTTTTCAATTTTGCAGATTTCGCGGTGAAATATGGTTTTTCGGGTCTCACGGAAAAACGACGAGCTAGGAAAATTTATTTTACATTTTTGTAATCTGTAGGTCAAACTACATCCATACATGTGCAATACATGTGTCTAAGTACTATAGCAACGGAGATGATTTTTCAATTTTGCAGATTTCGCGGTGAAATATGGTTTTTTGGGTCTCACGGAAAAACGACCGACTAGGAAAATTTATTTTACATTTTTGTAATCTGTAGGTCAAACTACATCCATACATGTGCAATAATGTGTCTAAGTACTATAGCAACGGAGATGATTTTCAATTTTGCAGATTTCGCGGTGAAATATGGTTTTTCGGGTCTCACGGAAAAACGACGAAGTTAGGAAAATTATTTTAATTTTTGTAATCTGTAGGTCAAACTACATCCATACATGTGCAATACATGTGTCTAAGTACTATAGCAACGGAGATGATTTTTCAATTTGCAGATTTCGCGGTGAAAATATGTTTTTTCGGGTCTCACGGAAAAACACCGAAGCTAGGAAAATTATTTTACATTTTTGTAATCTGTAGGTCAAACTACATCCATACATGTGCAATACATGTGTCTAAGTACTATAGCAACGGAGATGATTTTTCAATTTTGCAGATTTCGCGGTGAAATATGGTTTTTGGGTCTCACGGAAAAAGACCGAAGCTAGGAAAATTTATTTTACATTTTTGTAATCTGTAGGTCAAACTACATCCATACATGTGCAATACATGTGTCCTAGTCCTTTGCAAAAGGACGATTTCAATTTGTGAGATTCGGTTGAAATATGTTTTTCGGGTTCACCGTTAAATAACGACACGAAGTGCAAAATATTTTACATTTTGAAACTGTCCAAACTACATCCATACATTGTTCAATAATGTGTCTAAGTTTTTTTTTTTTTTTTTTTTTTTTTTTTTTTTTTTTTTTTTTTTTTTTTTTTTTTTTTTTTTTTTTTTTTTTTTTTTTTTTTTTTTTTTAAAAAAAAAAAAAAAAAAAAAAAAAAAAAAAAAAAAAAAAAAAAAAAAAAAAAAAAAAAAAAAAAAAAAAAAAAAAAATACTATAGCAACGGAGATGATTTTTCAATTTTGCAGATTTCGCGGTGAAATATGGTTTTTTCGGGTCTCACGGAAAAAACGACAAGTGCTAGGAAATTTATTTAAATTTTTGTAATCTGTAGGTCAAACTACATCCATACATGTGCAATACATGTGTCTAAGTACTATAGCAACGGAGATGATTTTTCAATTTTGCAGATTTCGCGGTGAAATATTGTTTTTCGGGTCTCACGGAAAAAACTACCCAAGCTAGGAAAATTTATTTTACATTTTTGTGAATCTGTAGGTCAAACTACATCCATACATGTGCAATACATGTGTCTAAGTACTATAGCAACGGAGATGATTTTTCAATTTTGCAGATTTCGCGGTGAAATATGGTTTTTCGGGTCTCACGGAAAAACGACAAGTGCTAGGAAAATTTATTTTACATTTTTGTAATCTGTAGGTCAAACTACATCCATACATGTGCAATACATGTGTCTAAGTACTATAGCAACGGAGATGATTTTTCAATTTTGCAGATTTCGCGGTGAAATATGGTTTTTCGGGTCTCACGGAAAAACGACCGAAGCTAGGAAAAAATTATTTTACATTTTTGTAATCTGTAGGTCAAACTACATCCATACATGTGCAATACATGTGTCTAAGTACTATAGCAACGGAGATTGATTTTTCAATTTTGCAGATTTCGCGGTGAAATATGGTTTTTCGGGTCTCACGGAAAAACGACCGAAGCTAGGAAAATTTATTTTACATTTTTGTAATCTGTAGGTCAAACTACATCCATACATGTGCAATACATGTGTCTAAGTACTATAGCAACGGAGTTGATTTTTCAATTTTGCAGATTTCGCGGTGAAATATGGTTTTTCGGGTCTCACGGAAAAACGACCGAAGCTAGGAAAATTTATTTTACATTTTTGTAATCTGTAGGTCAAACTACATCCATACATGTGCAATACATGTGTCTAAGTACTATAGCAACGGAGATGATTTTTCAATTTTGCAGATTTCGCGGTGAAATATGGTTTTTCGGTTCTCACGGAAAAACGACCGAAGCTAGGAAATTTATTTTACATTTTTGTAATCTGTAGGTCAAACTACATCCATACATGTGCAATACATGTGTCTAAGTACTATAGCAACGGAGATGATTTTTCAATTTTGCAGATTTCGCGGTGAAATATGGTTTTTCGGGTCTCACGGAAAAACGACCGAAGCTAGGAAATTTATTTTACATTTTTGTAATCTGTAGGTCAAACTACATCCATACATGTGCAATACATGTGTCTAAGTACTATAGCAACGGAGATGATTTTTCAATTTTGCAGATTTCGCGGTGAAATATGGTTTTTCGGGTCTCACGGAAAAACGACCCAAGCTAGGAAAATTTATTTTACATTTTTGTAATCTGTAGGTCAAACTACATCCATACATGTGCAATACATGTGTCTAAGTACTATAGCAACGGAGATGATTTTTCAATTTTGCAGATTTCGCGGTGAAATATGGTTTTTCGGGTCTCACGGAAAAACGACCGAAGCTAGGAAATATTATTTTACATTTTTGTAATCTGTAGGTCAAACTACATCCATACATGTGCAATACATGTGTCTAAGTACTATAGCAACGGAGATGATTTTTCAATTTTGCAGATTTCGCGGTGAAATATGGTTTTTCGGGTCTCACGGAAAAACGACCGAAGCTAGGAAATATTATTTTACATTTTTGTAATCTGTAGGTCAAACTACATCCATACATGTGCAATACATGTGTCTAAGTACTATAGCAACGGAGATGATTTTTCAATTTTGCAGATTTCGCGGTGAAATATGGTTTTTTGGGTCTCACGGAAAAATGACCGAAGCTAGGAAAATTTATTTTACATTTTTGTAATCTGTAGGTCAAACTACATCCATACATGTGCAATACATGTTGTCGCGGCCTACGATCCGCTTTTGCAAACGGCCAGCACTTTGTGAAGAATGTACGAGTATAAATACCAGTTCTTCTCGAAGTTCCAGACCAGTTCAAATTTAGACCTTCCACAAGTACCGTCAAATTGTTCTCAATAAAACCAGTTCAAATTTAGATCTTCCACAAGTACCATCAAAATTGTTCTCAATAAATTCATTACAAAGTTTATTTCTTACACATAGAAATTAATCTTTTCATTTTCAATAAACAAGCAAGTTACAGTTAAGTACGTAGAATAACTGACTCCATCAAGGAGCCGGTCCATTCATTTTTGGTCCTTCGAGGCACGGATCATTCATTTTGGTCCTTCGAGCCACGGATCATTCAATTTTGGTCCTTCATCATTCAATATTTGCACCTTCAAGACACGATCAAGTGCCTTCAAGATAAGTTTCAATCGACATGACGGAAGCAAAGTTGAAGTTGCTGACTGCAAAAGCGGAAAACATATTCGGTAATGTACAAAGTACCTATGATTTTCTAGCAGTAGTAGCAGTTGACAAAACAAAGAAGTCTGCGCTTTTAAGTAAAGTAGCTCTTCTAGACTCTTATCATCAGGAATATAAGGCTATTATTAATGATATTCAGGAGCTCAAACTATCTGATAATAATGATTATGTACCAGACTACAGCCAACTTAATGCATTTGAAGAGCTAGTAGGTATTATCAAATACAATGCAAGCATTTGCAGTAAATCTAACTCTAGCTCAGAAAAGATAGTGCCAGAGCTTCCCAGACTGCCGCCATTAGATCTGCCCTATTTCGATGGCAATATTCAACTATGGTCAGTTTTCTCTGAGACGTTTACATCTCTCATTCATTCTAACAAGAGCTTATCCAACGATCAGAAAATTCATTACTTAATATCTCGATTAAAAGGTTCTGCTCTTAGTGTTTGCTCAGGTATTCCCGCAGTCGGATCAAATTACGAAACAATATGGCAAGCACTGAAGGACAGGTACGAGGACAAGAGAACGATGGCAGGGAGCTATATGGATTCGATTCTCGATTTCAACAATATCAAGTACGAGTCAATCGACATGTATCAAAAGTTCATTGATGAGGTCGGTATGTCAGTTTTGGCTCTTAAAGCTCTAAAATTGCCAGATCTAGCAGAGTACATTCTGTACGCACTCTCAGTCAAAAAGTTAGACCCTGAGTTATGTAGAAAGTTTGAATCTAAAGCTTTCAATAGCCAAGACATGCCAAAGTTCACAGACTTATTAGCATTTGTTAAAGAACAAGTGCGCATTTTGGAGCGTATACAAGGGAGTTCGAGTCAGGTTAAAGAACCACTCAAAAGAGTCCCTCATACAACTCCACCTCAAAGTAAGCACAGAAGTCAATACAAGGCTATCACATTAGTCTCTTCTGAAGATAAAAAAGTATGTCCAGCGTGCAAGAACGCAGGCCACTCTTTATTTCACTGCTCTTCATTTATCGCGCTCGACCCAGCAGCCAGAGCCGATTTTGTGAAAATTAATAAATTATGTTTCAATTGTTTAAGCAGCAAACATCAAGTCGCAGCTTGCAGCAGCACGAGCGGGTGTCGGAAATGCGGCTACAAACACAACACAATGCTTCATCGTCAATCATATGAAAGTGAGAGCACACCAGCACCGCCAGTTCCCGTCACATCGCAGCCACAGCCACAGCCGTCCAGTAAGAAAGATACGTCCGCCGCCGTCATATGTGCATCTAGTCAACATACAATACCTATGGCGAGTACTACAGTCCTGCTCTCTACCGTTCAGGTGTATGTAAGAGGCGTTCTGGTACGTATGCTTCTGGATAGTGCAAGCATGAGTAATTTCATCACACAAGCGTGTTGTAAGAAAATAGGAATAAAATATTCTCCTCTGTCAACGGATGTTGGTGGTATAGGAGGTATGAGTAGCCAAGCTAAAGGATTCGCGTCCTTCATTATCACATCAAAATTAGACGCAAGAAAGAGTTTTAAGGTAGATGCACTAGTCGTTGATAAGATAACCGAACAATTACCTGTTTGTCCAGTTGACACTTCAAAACTATTGCATATCAAACAATGCATCCTGAGTGATGATAAGTATCACTTACCAGGTAACATTGATGGACTGATAGGGGTTGAGTTATTTTCTCGTATCATTGGCAAGAAAAAGTTTGATAAAGGTCAACCTATAATAATGGAATCAGAGTTGGGTGATATAATAATGGGAAAAGTACCTACTCTCACAAATTCACAACAGAATATTTGCGCCTTCACAGAAACTCCTCTTTCATCTATTCTACAAAAGTTCTGGAACATCGAAGAAGTTTCGCTTCCAACACAACTGCTGTCTTATGAAGATAAGATATGCGAGGATAAGTTTGTATCTTCTCATCAAAGGCTAGACAATGGTAGGTACAGTGTGTCACTACCATTCAAAGCTGACCCTAATCTCCTTGGTGATTCCTATGAAATAGCAAAAAAGCGTTTCTACAACTTAGAACGTAAGTTTTCACGTAATAAAGATTACAAAGAAAGTTATACTGCAGCCATCTCTGAGTACATGACTCAAGGTCATGCACTGCTAAAAGATGATCATAAGAAAGATACTATCTCATTTTACATGCCTCATTCTAGCGTCACAAAGCTAGACAGTTTAAGTACAAAGACAAGAATTGTTTTTGATTTGAGTTGTTCAACAACGAGTGGTTTATCATTGAATGACATCTTATACACCGGGCCCACCCTGTATAAAGATTTGTTTAAATTGCTCACTTCTTTCCGTATGTTTCCTATTGCATGTACTGCGGATATCAAGAAAATGTTTCTTCAAGTATACGTCCATGAAGAAGACCGCAAGTTCCACCGATTCCTGTGGCGGAGTTCACCTGAAGAGGAGCTACAATGCTACGAAATGGAACGCGTGGTATTCGGCAACAAAGCTAGTCCTTTCCTAGCTCAGCGTGTGCTGGCGCAGCTAGCCACTGATAACAACTCTCAGCATCCACTAGGCGCTCAGGAGACACAGCAGTTTTTCTACATGGATGATTATCTCTCCAGCTTCTTAGAAGAAGATCTAGCGTCAAGAACACTGATTGATCTCACTACAATGCTCGAGAAGGGAGGTTTTGAACTCACAAAGATCGCTACAAACAACAAGGTAGTATTAGAAAATATTCCTTCTTCTCGTCAGCTCATGAGTAATGTTCAGTGGGATCCAGACACCTACTTGAAGTTATTAGGTATTCAGTGGAATCCTAATGATGATTATTTTTCATTCACAGTCAATGTAAGTGACGTGAAATGCACAAAGAGAAATATTTTAAGTACAGTGGCAAGAATATTTGATATTCTGGGATTCGTAAGTCCAGTTATTATCACTCTAAAGTTATTTATCAAAGAGCTTTGGAATTTAAAATTAGACTGGGACGATAATCCACCTTTATCCTTCCAAGAAAGATGGTTTAATATTGTCACTGAGCTACCTGTACTAAATACATTAAAAATACCAAGACATCTATCTATTGTAATCGACTCAAAAGTCTCACTTGTAGGTTTCAGCGACAGCAGTGAACGTGCTATGGGCTCATGCGTATTCGCTCACGTATTACATCCTGATAATTCTACTCATGTTCATCTTGTTTGCGCAAAATCAAAAGTTGCGCCTATGAAGTACGTCACAATACCTCGTCTCGAACTTTGCGCGGCACTCATGCTAGCTAAGCTTATTTCAGTCGTAGCAGAAACATTTCAAGCAAGATATGATATTCAAAATATTTTATGTTTCACAGAAAGTACTGTAGCACTAAGCTGGATAATTTCGGAACCATACAAGTGGAATACATTCGTCGCTAACAGAGTAGCGAAGATTCAAGATACTGTTCATCAGGACAACTGGTATCATGTATCCGGAGTAGAGAATCCAGCAGATGTTCTATCTCGTGGTACCACCCCTACAGAACTCATAAGTAACACTCTATACTGGAATGGTCCAGATTGGTTGTCAAAACCCATTGACGAATGGGAACTATCTAGGTATGTGCCTAACTCTGACATAATATTAGAAGAAAGAAAAAAGTCCACTCTACATACAGTTGTTAGTAAGGAGACACCTCAAAACATTTTACTTGACTTAGCAAGTAGAATTTCGTCATGGAAAAAATTATTGCGATCAGTAGCAATGGTTTTAAAATTTTGTCGTCTTCTCCCTGCTGGCCCATGTACCCTGAGTGATTTAGAATACTCTGAAATTAGAATTTTGAAAGAACTTCAAAATGTTTCATTCAAATCAGACATAGAAAATATTCATAAAGGCAAGCCATGTTCTCATGAACTCTTAAAGCTTAAGCCTTTCCTAGAAGATGGTTTATTACGGTGTGGTGGTAGACTCGAAAATTCGAAACTATCTTATGAACATGTACACCCTATTGTGCTACCCAAATCACATCACATTATAAATCTACTGATTGAATATATTCACATCAAAAATTTCCATACTGGACCACATTTGGTTATCTCAATCTTACGTAAAAAATATTGGATTTTAGGCTGTCGAGACATTGTTCGTAAGCGCATTCAAAAATGCAACATCTGCTTCAAAACTAACCCTAAACCAATATTTCCGATTATGTCTAATCTACCTAGTCCGAGAGTAAACGAAAGTTCAGCATTCTACAACACAGGCGTAGATTATGCTGGTCCGTTTCAGGTGACTATGACTCGTAAAAGAGGAGTGAAGTCACAGAAAGCTTATTTATGTTTATTCGTTTGTTTAGCTACAAAAGCTGTTCACCTGGAATTGGCGTCCGACTTATCGACAGCAACATTCTTGGCGGCTCTCAAGCGGTTTATAGCTCGCAGAGGCACTGTGAAAAATATTTATAGTGATCAAGGCAGTAATTTCATAGGTGCTGCCAATGCATTAAATGATATGTATAAATTATTATCTTCACAGGTGTTTATTGACAGCTACACACGAGAGCTCCTGAACAGTGAAATTCAATTTCACTTCAATCCCCCGGCTGCGCCGCATTTCGGCGGACTATGGGAGTCTAATGTCCGCGCAGTAAAGACTGATCTCTACCGTACCATTGGAACACAGATCCTCACGTACGAAGAACTGAATACTGTGTTGGTTGGTATTGAGAGTATACTAAACAGCCGCCCGCTATGTCCATTGAGTTCAGAGCCAGGTGACCCTCTAGTTCTCACCCCGGCTCACTTTCTCATGCAGAATCCTCCTAATCACCTCCCTCATGTAGATCAAGATGTCAGTGTTAGATTGGGAGATCGCTATAAGTTTATTCATCAGCTGTTATCTGACTTCTGGAAGCGTTGGGTTAATGAATATTTAAGCTCTTTACAGGAACGTTCAAAGTGGCTTAAAAATAACTCCACCAAGCTAGAAGTTGGCATGCTGGTAATGGTGAAGTCAGAAAATACTCCTGTACTGTCATGGCCTTTAGCTCGCGTATTAGAGTTGTACCCCGGAGCTGACGGTGTTGTGCGAGTTGCATTAGTCAAGACGACAGGAGGAGTTTTCAAGAGACCTGCTGTGAAGTTATGTCCACTTCCTTGTCAGTGAAGGTGGATATTCATATGTTATGAAACCTGTTGTTTCATGGTGGGGAGTATGTCGCGGCCTACGATCCGCTTTTGCAAACGGCCAGCACTTTGTGAAGAATGTACGAGTATAAATACCAGTTCTTCTCGAAGTTCCAGACCAGTTCAAATTTAGACCTTCCACAAGTACCGTCAAATTGTTCTCAATAAAACCAGTTCAAATTTAGATCTTCCACAAGTACCATCAAAATTGTTCTCAATAAATTCATTACAAAGTTTATTTCTTACACATAGAAATTAATCTTTTCATTTTCAATAAACAAGCAAGTTACAGTTAAGTACGTAGAATAACTGACTCCATCAAGGAGCCGGTCCATTCACATGTGTCTAAGTACTATAGCAACGGAGATGATTTTTCAATTTTGCAGATTTCGCGGTGAAATATGGTTTTTCGGGTCTCACGGAAAAGCGACAAGTTCTAGGAAAATTTATTTTACATTTTTGTAATCTGTAGGTCAAACTACATCCATACATGTGCAATACATGTGTCTAAGTACTATAGCAACGGACATGATTTTTCAATTTTGCAGATTTCGCGGTGAAATATGGTTTTTCGGGTCTCACGGAAAAACGACCGAAGCTAGGAAAATTTATTTTACATTTTTGTAATCTGTAGGTCAAACTACATCCATACATGTGCAATACATGTGTCTAAGTACTATAGCAACGGAGATGATTTTTCAATTTTGCAGATTTCGCGGTGAAATATGGTTTTTCGGGTCTCACGGAAAAACGACCGAAGCTAGGAAATATTATTTTACATTTTTGTAATCTGTAGGTCAAACTACATCCATACATGTGCAATACATGTGTCTAAGTACTATAGCAACGGAGATGATTTTTCAATTTTGCAGATTTCGCGGTGAAATATGGTTTTTCGGGTCTCACGGAAAAACGACCGAAGCTAGGAAAATTTATTTTACATTTTTGTAATCTGTAGGTCAAACTACATCCATACATGTGCAATACATGTGTCTAAGTACTATAGCAACGGAGATGATTTTTCAATTTTGCAGATTTTGCGGTGAAATATGGTTTTTCGGGTCTCACGGAAAAACGACCGAAGCTAGGAAAATTTATTTTACATTTTTGTAATCTGTAGGTCAAACTACATCCATACATGTGCAATACATGTGTCTAAGTACTATAGCAACGGAGATGATTTTTCAATTTTGCAGATTTCGCGGTGAAATATGGTTTTTCGGGTCTCACGGAAAAACGACCGAAGCTAGGAAATATTATTTTACATTTTTGTAATCTGTAGGTCAAACTACATCCATACATGTGCAATACATGTGTCTAAGTACTATAGCAACGGAGATGATTTTTCAATTTTGCAGATTTCGCGGTGAAATATGGTTTTTCGGGTCTCACGGAAAAACGACCGAAGCTAGGAAAATTTATTTTACATTTTTGTAATCTGTAGGTCAAACTACATCCATACATGTGCAATACATGTGTCTAAGTACTATAGCAACGGAGATGATTTTTCAATTTTGCAGATTTCGCGGTGAAATATGGTTTTTCGGGTCTCACGGAAAAACGACAAGCTAGGAAAATTTATTTTACATTTTTGTAATCTGTAGGTCAAACTACATCCATACATGTGCAATACATGTGTCTAAGTACTATAGCAACGGAGATGATTTTTCAATTTTGCAGATTTCGCGGTGAAATATGGTTTTTCGGGTCTCACGGAAAAACGACGAAGTCTAGGAAAATTTATTTTACATTTTTGTAATCTGTAGGTCAAACTACATCATACTGTGCAATACATGTGTCTAAGTACTATAGCAACGGAGATGATTTTTCAATTTTGCAGATTTCGCGGTGAAATATGGTTTTTCGGGTCTCACGGAAAAACGACCGAAGCTAGGAAAATTTATTTTACATTTTTGTAATCTGTAGGTCAAACTACATCCTACATGTGCAATACATGTGTCTAAGTACTATAGCAACGGAGATGATTTTTCAATTTTGCAGATTTGCGGTGAAATATGTTTTTCGGGTCTACGGAAAAACGAACCGAAGCTAGGAAAATTTATTTTACATTTTTTGTAATCTGTAGGTCAAACTACATCCATACATGTGCAATACATGTGTCTAAGTACTATAGCAACGGAGATGATTTTTCAATTTTGCAGATTTCGCGGTGAATATGGTTTTTCGGGTCTCACGGAAAAACGACGAAGCTAGGAAAATTTATTTTACATTTTGTAATCTGTAGGTCAAACTACATCCATACATGTGCAATACATGTGTCTAAGTACTATAGCAACGGAGATGATTTTCAATTTTGCAGATTTCGCGGTGAAATATGGTTTTTTCGGGTCTCACGGAAAAACGAAAGTGCTAGGAAAATTTATTTTACATTTTTGTAATCTGTAGGTCAAACTACATCCATACATGTGCAATACATGTGTCTAAGTACTATAGCAACGGAGATGATTTTTCAATTTTGCAGATTTCGCGTGAAATATGGTTTTTCGGGTCTCACGGAAAAACACGAAGCTAGGAAAATTTATTTTACATTTTTGTAATCTGTAGGTCAACTACATCCATACATGTGCAATAATGTGTCTAGTACTATAGCAACGGAGATGATTTTTCAATTTTGCAGATTTCGCGGTGAAATATGGTTTTCGGGTCTCACGAAAAACGACAATGCTAGGAAAATTATTTTACATTTTTGTAATCTGTAGGTCAAACTACATCCATACATGTGCAATACATGTGTCTAAGTACTATAGCAACGGAGATGATTTTTCAATTTTGCAGATTTCGCGGTGAAATATGGTTTTTCGGGTCTCACGGAAAAACGACAATCTAGGAAAATTTATTTTACATTTTGTAATCTGTAGGTCAAACTACATCATACATGTGCAATACATGTGTCTAAGTACTATAGCAACGGAGATGATTTTTCAATTTTGCAGATTCGCGGTGAAATATGGTTTTTCGGGTCTCACGGAAAAACGACAAGCTAGGAAAATTTATTTTACATTTTGTAATCTGTAGGTCAAACTACATCCATACATGTGCAATACATGTGTCTAAGTACTATAGCAACGGAGATGATTTTCAATTTTGCAGATTTCGCGGTGAAATATGGTTTTTCGGGTCTCACGGAAAAACGACCGAAGTCTAGGAAAATTTATTTTACATTTTTGTAATCTGTAGGTCAAACTACATCCATACATGTGCAATACATGTGTCTAAGTACTATAGCAACGGAGATGATTTTTCAATTTTGCAGATTTGCGGTGAAATATGGTTTTTCGGGTCTCCGGAAAAACGACGAAGTTAGGAAAATTTATTTACATTTTGTAATCTGTAGGTCAAACACATCCATACATGTGCAATACATGTGTCTAAGTACTATAGCAACGGAGATGATTTTCAATTTTGCAGATTTCGCGGTGAATATGGTTTTTGGGTCTACGGAAAAACGAAGCTAGGAAAATTTATTTTAATTTTGTAATCTGTAGGTCAATAATCCAATGTGAATACATGTGTTAAGTATATAGAACGGAGATGATTTTCAATTTGCAGATTTCGCGGTGAAATAGGTTTTTGGGTTCGGAAAAACGACGAAGTAGGACATACATGTGCAATACATGTGTCTAAGTACTATAGCAACGGAGATGATTTTTCATTTGCAGATTTCGCGGTGAAATAGGTTTTGGTTACGGAAAAAGACAAGTAGGAAATTTATTTATTTTGTATTGTAGGTCAAAACATCTAATGTGCAATACATGTGTCTAAGTATAGCAACGGAGATTTAATTTTGAGATTCGCGGTGAAATATGGTTTGGTTCAGGAAAAAACGCGAGCTAGGAATTTATTTTACATTTTGTAATTGTAGGCAAACATCTACATGTGCATAATGTGTCTAAGTACTATAGCAACGGAGTGATTTTTCATTTTGCAGATTTCGCGGTGAATATGGTTTTTGGTTCACGGAAAACGACGAGTAGAAAATTTATTTCATTTTTGTAATTGTAGGTCAAATACTCAACATGTGCAATAATGTGCTAAGTCTATAGCAACGGAGTGATTTTCAATTTTGCGATTTCGCGGAAATATTTTTGGTTCACGGAAAAGACAGAGAAAATTATTTTAATTTTGTAATCTGTAGTCAAATAATCATAATGTGCAATATGGTAAGTACTATAGCACGGAGATATTTTTCAATTTGGATTTCGCGGTGAAATATGGTTTTGGTCTCACGGAAAACGACCGAAGCTAGGAAATTATTTTACATTTTTGTATTGTAGTCAAACCAACATGTGCAACATTGTCTAGTACTATAGAACGGAGATGATTTTCATTTTGAGATTTCGCGGTGAATATGGTTTTTGGTCTCACGGAAAACGACAAGCTAGAATTATTTTACATTTTGTAATTGTAGGTCAAACAATCTAATGTGAAACATGTGTAAGTACTATACAAGGAGTGATTTTTCAATTTTGCAGATTGCGGTGAAATATGGTTTGGGTTCACGAAAACGACGAAGTAGGAAAATTTTTTACATTTGTAATTTAGGTCAAACTCTCAATGTGCAAACATGTGTCTAAGTATATAGCAACGGGATGATTTCAATTTTGCAGATTCGCGTGAAATGTTTTGGGTTCCGGAAACGACGAAGCTGGAAATTTTACTTTTGTAATCTGTAGTCAAACTACATCCTACATGTGCAATACATGTGCTAAGTACTATAGCAACGATGATTTTTAATTTTGCAGATTTCGCGGTAAATATGGTTTGGGTCTCACGGAAAAACGACAGCTAGGAAAATTATTTACTTTTGTAATTGAGGTCAAACTACATCCATAATGTGAAAATTGTCTAAGTATATAGCAACGGAGATATTTCATTTTCAGATTTCGGGTGAATATGGTTTTTGTTCAAAACGCAGTAGAATTATTTCTTTGTAATCGTCATCATACATGTGAAGTGTTAAGTATATAAGGTATTTCATTTTGGATTTGCTAATTGTTTTGGTCTACGAAACAATAGGAAATTTTACATTTTTGTATGTTCAACTACATCAACAGTCAATGTGTAAGTTAAGAAGAGATGTTTTAATTTGCAGATTCGCGGAATGGTTTTCGGTCCGAAAGAGTAGAAATTTATTTACATTTTGTATCTGTGTCATACCATACAGTGCTACAGTTTAATATAGACGAGAGATTTCATTCAGATTCGCGTGAATTGGTTTTCGGTCCGAAACGAGCTAGAAAATTTTATTTTATTTAGGTCAAAACAATGCTATGTTAGTTTACCGGAGATGATTCAATTTGCAGATTTCGCGGTGAAATATGGTTTTGGGTCTCACGGAAAAACGAAGTAGGAAAATTTATTTTACATTTTGTAATCTGTAGGTCAAATACATCATAATGTGCAATACATGTGTTAAGTATATAGCAACGGAGATGATTTTCAATTTTGAGATTTCGCGGTGAAATATGGTTTTTGGGTTCACGGAAAAACGACCGAGCTAGGAAAATTATTTTACATTTTTGTAATTGTAGGTCAAATACATCATACTGTGCAATAATGTGTCTAAGTACTATAGCACGGAGATGATTTTTCAATTTGCAGATTTCGCGGTGAAATATGGTTTTGGGTCTACGGAAAAACGACAAGGTAGGAAAATTTATTTTACATTTTTGTAATTGTAGGTCAAACTAATCTACATGTGCATACATGTGTCTAAGTACTATAGCAACGGAGATGATTTTTCAATTTTGCAGATTTCGCGGTGAATATGGTTTTGGTCTCACGGAAAAACGACGAAGTAGGAAAATTTATTTTAATTTTTGTAATCTGTAGGTCAAATACATCCATACATGTGCAATACTGTGTCTAAGTATATAGCAAGGAGATGTTTTTCAATTTTGCGATTTCGCGGTGAAATATGGTTTTTGGTCTCACGGAAAAACGACGAAGCTAGGAAATTTATTTTACATTTTTGTAATTGTAGGTCAAACATCCTAATGTGCAATAATGGTCAATACTATAGCAACGGAGATGATTTTTCAATTTGCAGATTTCGCGGTGAAATATGGTTTTTCGGGTCTCACGGAAAAACGACCGAAGCTAGGAAAATTTATTTTACATTTTTGTAATCTGTAGGTCAAACTACATCCATACATGTGCAATACATGTGTCTAAGTACTATAGCAACGGAGATGATTTTTCAATTTTGCAGATTTGCGGTGAAATATGGTTTTTCGGGTCTCACGGAAAAACGACGAAGCTAGGAAAATTTATTTTACATTTTTGTAATCTGTAGGTCAAACTACATCCATACATGTGCAATACATGTGTCTAAGTACTATAGCAACGGAGATGATTTTTCAATTTTGCAGATTTCGCGGTGAAATATGGTTTTTCGGGTCTCACGGAAAAACGACGAAGCTAGGAAAATTTATTTTACATTTTTGTAATCTGTAGGTCAAACTACATCCATACATGTGCAATACATGTGTCTAAGTACTATAGCAACGGAGATGATTTTTCAATTTTGCAGATTTCGCGGTGAAATATGGTTTTTCGGGTCTCACGGAAAAACGACGAAGCTAGGAAAATTTATTTTACATTTTTGTAATCTGTAGGTCAAACTACATCCATACATGTGCAAACATGTGTCTAAGTACTATAGCAACGGAGATGATTTTTCAATTTTGCAGATTTCGCGGTGAAATATGGTTTTTCGGGTCTCACGGAAAAAACGACGAAGCTAGGAAAATTTATTTTACATTTTTGTAATTGTAGGTCAAACTACATCCATACATGTGCAATACATGTGTCTAAGTACTATAGCAACGGAGATGATTTTTCAATTTTGCAGATTTCGCGGTGAAATATGGTTTTTCGGGTCTCACGGAAAAACGACCGAAGCTAGGAAATTTATTTTACATTTTTGTAATCTGTAGGTCAAACTACATCCATACATGTGCAATACATGTGTCTAAGTACTATAGCAACGGAGATGATTTTTCAATTTTGCAGATTTCGCGGTGAAATATGGTTTTTCGGGTCTCACGGAAAAACGACGAAGCTAGGAAAATTTATTTTACATTTTTGTAATCTGTAGGTCAAACTACA